>JALDAQ010000405.1:0-13581 GCA_025584915.1 Monochamus saltuarius
TTGATAAGACCACCCCCACTTAATCACTCTCCTCAAGAGTTCTCGTTTTTATAATTAAAACTCATATTAAATTTATTTATAGGGAAAGATATAAGTGGTGTTAAAAAAGAAATAGAAATAAAAAATCTATAAAAATAGTTTTTACTTATTTTGATTTTAAACACAATAAACCCTAATAATAAAATAAAAACCCCTAATACACAGTCTAATAGGGTTAAGAATTCTGTGAAGAAAAATTCTATTAAAAAAAAACTTCCTATAAAGGTTTTTAGGAAGACTAGAATTATGATTGGGAAAATAAAATATAAACTTTCGTAAATATTAATAATTAAGGGAGCATTAGTATTTTTGTTTAACCTAAGATATATGATTCGTAAACTGTAGGCAATAGTTAAGCAGCAGGTTAAAGAAAAACCTCATTGTAGAAAAGAAGAGTTTAAAAGAGTTATTTTACTTAGAATTCTATCTTTTGAATAAAAGCCTAATGTGAATGGGAATCCTATTAATCTGATACAACAAGAAATAAAATAAATTTTAGAGATAGGAGAGGAGTGAGAATTACCATACAAACGAGAGTCTTGAATTCTAAATAATTGGTGTATAACAGATCCAGTTGTTATAAATAAACTTCTCTTAAAAAAAGCATGAAAAATTACGTGAAAAAAAGCTAATTCTCAATAACCTAAAGAAAGGGTGAATAACATAAAACCTAGTTGTCTTAAAGTTGATATTGCAATAATTTTTTTGAAATCTAGTTCTAAAAGAGCTCTCACCCCTCTGATGAGCATGGTAGATAGGGATAATACTCTTAATAAATAAAAAAAATTTGTTATTAGATAATTAAACCGAATTATTACATAAACTCCTGCAGTTACAAGTGTAGAAGAGTGAACAAGAGAAGAAACAGGTGTGGGTGCTGCTATAGCTGCTGGCAATCAAGAAGAAAAAGGATGTTGAGCCCTTTTAGTAATAGCCCCTAAAATAATTAAAATAGGATACATTGTGCACCCGTGGGAAATTAAGTATTCTAAAGATACCCATCCATTTATGTTTATTATTAAGAATGAAATAATAAAAAAAGCATCACCTAGGCGATTAGTAAGAAAAGTTAATAGACCCCCTCTTAATCTTTTATTATTATTATAATAAATTACTAATAGGAAAGAGGACAGACCCAAACCATCTCAACCAAGTATAACAGTAACTCAAGATCTGGAAAAAACAAGGAAAAATATTGAAAGAATAAAAGCAAATAGAATAAAAATAAAACGATTATTATCCCTATTTAAATTAAACTGTAGGTCTATGTAGAACTTTCTGTAGAGAAAAACTGTTAAAGAAATAAATGAAATAGTTAAAAAAAATAGTAAAGATGTGTGGTCTATTTGAAAAGTTAAAGGTCTTTCTGTGAATGTATTCTGGGGAATAAAAATTTCTATTGCAAGTCTTTCTTTTTTTATTATTTTAAATATTAGTAAAATGAAAAAAGGAATAGGGAGGAGAAATAGGTATATAAATATAATATAAATTTTTACTAATAAATAAAAAATATTAAGGGGTATAATAAAACGAAAAATAATAAAGCCACCCTAGATAGAGAATTAATAGATTTTAGTTTTATTGGGTTGCTGAATAGAGATTCTCCGTGGGTGATAGATGTGTACATAAAAATACAATAAGTTCCTGTTAAAAAGAAGAATAAAATTAGTATTAAGATGTTAAAAATATTTAAAAATCTGAGAGACATTGTAATTAAGATTTCTCTGTAAAAAGATATAAATGGAGGAAAACCAAAATTTAAAGCACATCTGATAAATCAAAAAAGTGTGAAGCTAGGGGATAAAGTTAAATTTCCTTTTAGTGTATATATTCTTCGGGAGAATGTATTTAAATATAAAATGGTTATTAAGTAAAAAAGAACTGGCGAGATTAACCCATGTGCTACTATTATTAAAATACAGCCGAGCTGTCCTGTGAATCTAAAGGAAATTGCTCTTAGGTAGACCAATCTTATATGGACAATAGAGGAATAAGCAATTAGTATTTTGAGATCTGTCTGTCGTATACAAACGCAGTTTATTAGTACCCCACCAATAATTCTAATTAGTATGAGATAAGTGATAATTAAATTATTTTTAATACTAAGGTGTTCAATTAGGGGATAGAAACGGATTAACCCAAAACCCCCTAATTTTAGAAGAACTCCGGCAAGAATTATAGAACCAGCTACGGGCGCTTCTACATGGGCTTTTGGTAATCACAGATGAAATCTAAATAGAGGTAGTTTTACAATGAATACTAGTATTATAAAAATTCATAAAAATCTGGGTTTTGAGTTAAATATTAGAAAAAAATTTAAAGTGTTTAATAAAGATTCTTCTAAAATTAAAATTAATAGAGGGAGGGAGAAGATAAGTGTGTAAAAAAATATATAAAAAGATGCTTGAACACGTTCAAATATAATACCTCAGTTTATTAAAAATGTAAATATAATAACAAAAGAAAACTCAAAAAGTAAATAAAAAGCTAATCCGTTGTAGATGAAAAAACTTAGGCAGATAGTTCTTAATATAACCCAGAGAAGTGTTCTTCTTGTTTTATTTAGTCTACTTGATATAAGAGAGATTGAAAAAACAAAAAGAGAAATAAAAATTAAGGAAAAAGAAAGGAAATCTGAGAAAAAAACCCCGTCATAGAATAATAAATAATTTTTTAGTAGTAATAACAAAATGAAAATGACAGCTCAAAGTATTATAAGTGAGTCTAAAAGAGAAAAATAGAATAAAACTGTTAATCAACTAATTAGCATTAAAATAATAAGAACTGGGTATTTCCTTTATTTTGGGTATTATTAACTAAAAGGGATACTCCATAACATCTTATACAAACTGCAATAATTAAAAAAAAGTATAGGATAAATCAATTTAAAGTGGAGGGAAATAAAAGAATAATTAAAGAAATAATAACGAGTTCAACCAGAAGAAGGAAATTAAGAAAGTGTAGAGAGGTTTTTAAAGTTAATAGAAGTATTAATGAGAGGGTAATAGTAGAAAAGAGCATTCCTTTTAGTTAAAATTTTTAATATTGATTTTGTAAATCAAAGGGTTAAGGGGAAATTTTAATTCTTTCTTTTATTTTTTTGTTAATATATTTTAGTCTTAGGCCTATGAGTTTTTCTATTTTGATTATTTTTTTATCTATTCTTGTAAGTTTTGAGATATATTATTTTAGAATATTAATTATTTTTCCTGTTTTATTAATTTTTATTTTTTCTTCTGGTATAATAGTTATTTTTAGCTATTGTTCAATTATAACTAGCTATGAAGAAAAACAAAAAAATAATCTTCAAAAACTATTTCTTATTTTAATTATTCTTATGTTAACGAGAAGTTTTTTCTTTTTAAGAATGAAGAGAAGGGGTGAGAGTTCTAATTTCTTATTAGAGAGAATTTCATCTACTGTTCCTTTTTTTCTTCTTTTTGTAATAATATTTATTTTTATTTTGCTTAAAGGGTTAAATGCTCTACTCTATCGTCCAATAAAAGGTTTAATAGAGTCTTATTAATTGAAGGTAGATATCCCCTTTTATTATTTTTTTTGATTATTTATTTATGGTTTTGGGTTTATTGTTGAGTGTTGCTTTTTATACTTTGTTGGAACGTAAGGTGATAGGTTACATGCAATATCGAAAAGGTCCAAGTAAAGTTTCTGTTGTTGGGGTTCTTCAACCTATTGCTGATGCAATAAAGCTTTTAACTAAGGAGATAATTAAGCTTTCTTTTTGAAAGCTATTTTTCTATCTTTTTTCTCCTTTAATTATATTGACTATTATGTTAGTTAGAAGAAGCTGGTTAGAAAATGATTTTTTGTGTGTGGAAGAACCTAAAATCTTGGGTTTATTATGTGTAATAGCTTTGGGGTCTTATGGAATTCTTTTTATAGGTTGAGGTTCTAATTCTATTTATCCTGTCTTAGGGGTACATCGTGTGTTAGCTTTAATAATATCTTATGAGGTTTGTATATTAATGGTTTTACTTTTTCTTTTCTTTTTAGTCTTGGATGGGATGAATTTTTATTTTATTTGGAAATTACAAGAAAGTTTAAGCTTATATTGAGTCTCTCTCCCCTTTTTTTTTATTTGAGTGATAATTACAGCGAGAGAATTAAATCGAACCCCTTTTGATCTAGCTGAGGGGGAGTCTGAGATTGTGTCTGGTGTAAATACGGAATTTATGGGAGGCTTATTTTCTTTTTTGTTTATTGCAGAATATGGTATGATAATCTTGTTAAGAATTTTAACTTCTTTTCTTTTTTTAGGTGGGGGTTCTATTTTGTTAATCTTAAAGATCTTTTTTTTATGCTTTGTCTTAGTTTGAATGCGTTGTTCACTCCCTCGAGTGCGTTATGATAATTATATAATAATTTGTTGGAAAGTACTAATACCTTTTATATTAATTATCCTTAGTGTGTTAATCCTTTAAAAGTTTTTACTCAATCCTTAAAAATTTATAAGGTAAGGCTGGGATACTTTTGTTTTGAAGACAAAAAGTTTTTAATAACCTAAGGCCTTAAAAAAATTAAAGACTAGTCAGTCCTTTCGTACAAGCTAGCCTTGTTTGTTTTTTTAGATAAAATCCAGTCTGGCTTACGCCGATTTTAACTCAGATCAAGTAAAAAATTAAAGAACGAACAGTTCGTCTTTTTAAATTGCTGCACCTAAAAGAAAATTTAATCCAACATCGAGGTCTTAAGCAGTTAAGTTTATATGAACTATTAAAAACTATTAAGCTGTTATCCCTAGGGTAGTTTGTCTATCTTTCTTTTAAAAAAGTTCTAAAAAATTTGTAATTTAAAATATTTTTTATTATGTCCCCAATCAAATAGTAATTAATATAAAACTCCTAGGGTCTTCTCGTCTTAAAAATGTAAATTAGTATTTTCACTAATAATATAATTTTTATAAAATTGATTTAATCACTTTTTTAATTCTTCTTTCATACCAATACACTAATTAAGTGTCAAGTGACTGTGCTACCTTAGTGCTAAAGCAGCTATTAAAGCTTATAGGCTCATTGAGCAGAAGGGATTAAAAACATTTTAAATAAGTTTTAAATAAACATCTAAAAAAGTAAAGAGTAAAAGGTCAAAAAGATTTTGTTATACTGATAGTTAAATTATAAGATTTGTTTATAAAATTTTAGGACTAGAGTGTGTTTAAAATCCTTTTATAACAAAAGCCCATTACTGTTAGAAGTAATCGGAAGAAGGGTAAATAATGCTAGAGTAAAAAAGGATTTCCCTTTAGAGTTTAAAAATTAGATATTAATTAAAAACAAGCATCTTACTATTTAAAGAAATTTAGAATTATTTTAACATTAAAAAATTTATTTAAGATTTATAATTTTCTATTTTTTATTAAGCAATTAAAATTTTTAACCTCCTTATACAAAAGGTAAGAAGAAAATAATCTTTTAGTGTTTTTATTTTTTTTTAAATAGAAATGTTAGTTTTTTATAAAGATTTTTTTACGGTTTTTATTTTTATATTAGGTGGGTTAATCCTAGGTCGAAACTAAGAATAGTATTCCTATTAAGGGTTGAAGGCTAAAGATTTACAATCTTAAATAAAGCAGCCCCAAAATCTAAACTTCTTATTAACAAAAAGATATTATTAAACTTTTTTTGGTCTCAAGTTTAAAATAAGGTTGCAAACCCTATTGTAGAAGAGATTGCCTTTTATAAACAAGGGACACTTTCCAGTACCCCTACTTTGTTACGACTTAACTTTGGGAAAAGAGCGACGGGCGATTTGTACTTTTACCTGTTTAGTAATCAAAAATTATTTTTATTAAGATTTTACTAACAAATCCAATTATATTTATCTTGTTAAATAATATTAAATTAAAGTAGCTCAAGATTACCCTGAGAATTTACACATATACCCGATAAATTAACATTAGTATTTTAAAAAGAAAGACTTTTGTGTCTTGATAAAACAGCCGTACATAAAAAATTTAACAGGGAAAATTTAAATGGGGGTTATCTTATTAAAATTCAAGCTCCTCTGTATTTAAGGTAAACCGCCAGATTGGATGGGTTTCACTAGTTTCTGTTTACTACCTGAAAATTTCTTTAAAATAATAGGGTCTCTAATCCTCCTTTTTTTAAAAATTTCCTTTGTCTAATTTATTATATAATTTAAATAAGATTTCACCCATATAAGATAGTTTGATTAAAATTAATTTAAAAAGAAATAGGGAATAAAAAATTTCTAGTATAGCCGCGAAAGCTGGCACTAAGATTTATCTTTTTTGGCTTAAATAAATATTTTCTAAAGCCTCATTTCTAGAAAATTAGAAAGAGTTCCTATGAAATATTTTTGTTTCTTATACAAGCACTCTTATCAAATGCTTTATTAACTTGCAGTTGCTTCTTATATTTAAAAAATATAAAGATTCTTTTATCATAAAGTTAAGAGGTAACTTGAAAAAGTTTTGTTGTAAGCAAAATTTAAATGTTTCTAAATTTCTGGTTTACCCTAAAATAAATTTCAAATTTATTTGAGAAGAAATTAGCAAGGAGTAATTCTACAACCCCCAAAATTGTAATCTTTAATTAAAGAATAATCCTAGGGTATAAATAATAATGTAATTCTAGAGATTATGAGCCCCTAAGCTTTTAGCTTTAAATTATTTAAAATCAATTAATTAAATCTTTTTCTCATTCGTAGATAGTAAGAAAAAAAATAATTAAAAGAGTAAGAAAGGTGTAGTTTCTTAAGCTTTCATTTTCTTTGTTAAGTAAAGGAAAAAAAATTAATAGAGCTAGTTCTAAATCAAAGATTAGAAATATTAAAGTAACATAAAAAAAAGGTATGTTAAAAGGTAGAGAGGGGTTATTTAAAGAATTGAATCCGCACTCAAAAGAATCCCTTTTTTGAATAATATCTTTATTTTTAAAAAACCTAAGAGTTGTCATTACACAAATTAGTAATACAAGTAGAAAAAAAATAATTAGATAAGAAATACCTTTATCTCCTTCTAGGTGGAAACTAGATATACAGTACATAATCAAAAGGTTAATAGAAATTTAAACACCTCATCAATAGAAAATTAGATAGAGGAAAAATCAAACTACATCTACAAAATGTCAATATCAAACAGAGCATTCAAAGCCTGCTCTGTGAATAGGAGAGATAAAAAAATTAAAAAATCGAATTAATCTAATAAATAAGAGTACCCTTCCAATTAATACATGAAAACCATGAAACCCAGTTCCTAAAAAATAAACTGAAGAGTAAGAAGAGCAAGAAAAAGTAAAGCCAGCTACGTAATATTCTACTAGTTGAAAGAAGGTGAAGACAGACCCTAGAAGTACAGTGGAGCCTAGGGAGATTAGAGATACTTTGTATCACCCTATTTCTATGGCATGGTGGCACCAAGTAACAGAAATACCTGAAGAAATTAGTAAAACTGTATTTAAAAATGGAATTCCTATAGGGTCAAAACAGTGAATTCCCAGTGGGGGTCAATTTCCCCCGAGTTCGACATCAGGAGACTCGGCTAAATGTAAATATCTTCAAAATATACCTAGAAAAAAGAAACATTCAGATAAAATAAAAAAGATTATCCCTAGTTTAAAACCTTCTGTAACTTCTGTATTATGCGCGCCTTCATAGCAAGACTCTCGATGAATATCTTGTCCTCATAGAAAAGATGAGTATAAGAGGATTACTAAAGATAAGAGAAAAGGGGTAAAAAAAAAGCTACGCACTATTACTACTACTCCTAATGCAAATCTTAAAAATGAAAGGGAGGTTAAAAAAGGCCATGGTCTAAGGTTTACTAAATGAAAGTTATTAAATTTTTTCATTTTAAGTTAATACTCCCCTTCTGAGGCATAAAGTAAAAGGAGTGTAAAGAAAACATAAGCTTGAATAAAAGAAACACCTATTTCTATAAATACTAAAAAGAATTGGGTTACATAGCCTAAAATAAAGGGAATTCTTTTTAAAGTAATTAACATTCTTCTAACTAGAGATATAAGAAGGTGGCCTGCTATTATATTTGCTGTTAATCGGAAAGTTAAGGCTAAAGGGCGGATTAGATTACTTAAAATTTCTACGATTACTATAAATCTTATTAGAAAAATGGGTGTCCCTAGGGGAATAAAATGAGAAAAAAAATATTTGAAAAAAGCACTTAAGTTGAATAAAACAACAGCAAGTCATAACCTATAAGCTAAAGGTAGAGTTACTAAAAGATGGGATGTGGGGGAGAAAAGGTGAGGAAATAAGGCTAAAAAATTGTATAGAAGAATTAAAGAGAATAGCGAAATTAAGAAAGAGTTAAACCCTTTATTAAATTTAGGGAGCCTAAAACTGATTTCTTTAGATAGTATAAAAACAACAGAGTGGGAGATAACATTAAAAACCCCTCTTAAGAAGAAAAATGGTGGGATAAATACAAAAAAAAGTAAAGTTAATCAAGACCTAGAAAACATTCTTAAAGACGGGTCAAAAATAAAGAATAAATTACATATTATCATATTTTTATCAAGAAATTTTTATAAAAGAAAAGGAAGTAAATCTTTTATTTAATAAAAGATTAGCTGGAGTATAAGAATAAAGAGATATTAAACATAATAAAGAGATGAAAACTAAGCAGAATGCTGTAAATCAAGATAAGGGTATAATTTGTGGTAGAATTAGGCTAAATTTCTTAGCTTTGACAAAACTAGATTTTTAATAAACTAAAACCTTTATTCAAGTTTTTCTAGTGAATTTATTATGGTGATTTTATTAAATTGGGAGCTATTAGTAATAAATAAACTAATAGGTATAAATGAATGATTAGATCCACAGATTTCAGAACACTGTCCAAAGAAGATACCAATTTTAGAAGGAATTGTATAAAGCTGATTAATTCGACCAGGTAGGGCATCTACTTTTAAACCTAAACTAGGAATAGCGAAAGAGTGGATCACATCTGTAGATGTAATTAACAGTCGTGTAGCGAGTTGCGAGGGGATAATTAGGTTAGAGGAAGCTGATAAAAGTCGTGGGTGCCTATTTCTTATTATAGAGTCATATTCTATATTTCTTTTAATATTGTTGTCTCTACCCTGGAAGAAAAGATTTAAAAATAGAGGGCTGATATAAGATCAGTATCATTGATGGGCAACAATTTTAAAAGAATGTTGAGGAGTTTTTACATCTTCTACTATATAGAGAACTTTTATTGAGGGTAAAATTAGAAGAATTAAAACAAAAGCAGGAACTATTGATCAAATAGTTTCAATAAGTGTTCTTTCAGAAAAAGTTTTATACATATTTTTAGATATTATAATTATTAGTAAAATATATAAAATTAATAAAAGAATTCTTAATATAACAACTATTACATAATCATGGAGAACTGTAAGTTCTAACATTCTGATTGACCTACAATCTTGGAAGTTAAATGAATTTCATCTTGGCATTTAAGGTTGGTTATAAGTTACTAAAAAAAATTTTTGGTAGATCAACGTTTGTGTGAGAAGGGATGGGAATTTGGTGTAAGAACTCAGAAGACCTGTTGTTGGAGTAGATGAAATTTATTTGTTTAGGCGTGGAAAGAGAGTCTCAAATAATATAGAATAGAATTAATAAAGAAAAAACTGTTAGTAGTCTACCTAAACTAGAAATAAAGTTTCAAGTAGTAAAAGCATCTGAGTAGTCTGCATAACGTCGAGGTATGCCCCTTAGGCCTAGGAAATGCTGTGGAAAGAAGGTTAAGTTTACACCAATAAACATAGACCAAAACTGTCCTTTTAATAAATAAGGGTTTATCAATATATTGTAAGAATATGGAAATCAGTGTAAGACACCGGCTATAATAGCGAAAACAGCTCCTATAGAAAGAACGTAGTGAAAATGGGCAACAACGTAGTAAGTGTCATGTAAGCACACATCTAGAGAAGAGTTAGATAAGATCACACCTGTTAAACCACCTACTGTGAAAAGGAAAACAAATCCTAAAGATCATAAAAATGATGGGCTATATCTTAATTTACCACCTAATATTGTAGCTATTCAGCTAAATACTTTAACCCCGGTTGGTACAGCAATAATTATGGTTGCAGCTGTAAAATAAGCTCGAGTATCTACATCTAACCCTACTGTAAACATATGGTGTGCTCATACAATAAAGCCTAATAAACCAATAGAAAGTATAGCATAAATTATACCCAATCTCCCAAAAGGCTCTTGTTTTCTAGTGTAGAATCTCACAGTGTGTGAAATAATTCCAAATCCAGGGAGAATGAGAATATAAACCTCAGGGTGCCCGAAAAATCAAAAAAGATGTTGGTATAAAATCGGATCCCCTCCACCAATCGGATTGAAAAAAGAAGTGTTAAAATTTCGATCTGTTAGTAGTATAGTTAAAGCAGCAGCAAGAACTGGTAAAGAAAAAGCTAAAAGAAAAGAGGTAATTAGAACGGATCAGACAAAAAGGGGGAGGTTTGATCATGTTATACTAGTAGGTTTTATATTAATAATAGTAACAATAAAATTGATGGCGCCTAAAATTGAAGATACCCCTGCAATATGTAGTCTTAAAATACCAAAATCTACAGCACACCTTGAATGAAAGGTTTCATTAGAAAGAGGTGGGTACACAGTTCACCCAGTACCCACACCACTGCCTAGTACGGCTCTTCTAATTAATAAAGATAAAGAGGGGGGAAGAAGCCAAAAACTTATATTATTTAAACGGGGGTATGCTATGTCTGTCACTCTTAATATTATAGGTACTAGTAGGTTTCCGAAACCTCCTATTATGATTGGTATTACCATAAAAAAAATTATAATAAAAGCATGAGCTGTAATCACAGAATTGTAGTAATCAAAATCTATAAGAAAATCCCCAGGTTGTGTTAGTTCGAAACGAATAATAGTCCTAAAACTCGTTCCTAATACTCCCCTTCAAACTCCAAAAATGAAGTATAAAGAAGCAATGTCTTTGTGGTTAGTAGATATAAATCATCGTTTCAATTTAATATTAATCTTAGATGCTTAAAATCTATGCATTTAAATTATGCTAATTTAAAAAAATTTTTGGTAGTCCTTTTGCAAAAAGAACAGCTAAAACCTTTAATAAAAACTGTAAAGCAAAATTTTGCATAAAATTTAGAATTTTATTATAAATAGCAGTTTAAATGAAAAAAAATTTTTTACTTAAACAAAGACTGGTAGGACTACCTACGCCTAGAAGGGTTTCTTTTTTATGAAATATAGGTTTCTTATTAGGAATAACTCTAAGATTACAGTTGATTTCGGGTATTTTTTTATCTATAAATTATTTAAGAAGTTTAGAAGAAGCTTTTAATTCTGTGTTACACATTATACGGGATATTCAAGCTGGTTGGGTGTTGCGTTATTTACATTTAAATGGGGCTTCTTTATTTTTTATTCTATTATATTTACATGTCTGACGAGGAATATTTTTTAACTCTCCTAAGAAAATTCCATTAGTGTGGATTTCTGGTGTTTTTATTTTATTATTAGCAATGATAACCGCTTTCATAGGTTATGTACTTCCTTGAGGACAGATGTCTTATTGGGGTGCTACAGTAATCACTAGAATATTATCTTCTTTTCCTTATATTGGCGGTTTATTAATTATATGGTTGTGGGGGGATTATTCTGTTTCTCAACCTATGTTAAATCGTATGCTCTCTTTACATTTTTTAATACCAATAGTGTTAGTGGTGCTAGTATTAACACATCTTTTGTTTTTACATAGAAGGGGTTCTTCTAACCCTTTAGGGGTAGAAACAAATTTTGATAAGTTAAAGTTTATACCTTATTTTATATTAAAAGATGTTGTTCCTATGTTAGGTTTAATATTAGGTTTTAGTTTTTTAATTTGTCTTTTTCCTTTAACTTTAGGTGATCCTGAGAATTTTAACCCTGCAAGAATTTATACAACACCTACACATATTAAACCTGAGTGATATTTTTTATTTGCGTATGCTATTCTTCGATGTATTCCTTCTAAGTTGGGTGGTGTTTTAGCTATACTTTTTTCTATTTTAATTGTTCTGGTTTTAGTTTTAAAAAATAAATCTATTAGTGGGAAGTTTTCAGTATTGAAAAAATTCATAGTGTTTATGTTTATTTTTTTAGGGGTTCTTTTAACTTGAATGGGTGGAAAACCTGTTAATGATGTTACTATTACTAGAGCTCAATTATTAACTGTAGGTTATTTTTCTATTATTTTATTAATTTGTCTTTTTAGTTTAAATTTAAAGAACGAGACTTTTTCAAAGTTTAAGAAAATTAAAGATATTATTATAATTTTATTATTTTCAACCTTACTGGTACTTATAAGCTCTCAGTGATTCATGGTTTGATTTTTTTTGGAGATAAATACTTTAGCTATGTGTTTTTTATTTACAAGAGATTTAACAAAAGATAAATTTAAACTTATCCCTGTCGTAGTATATTATGCTGTTCAAGTATTTTCTTCCTTATTAATTTTATTTTCTGTTATAAAAACGGAGTTTTTAGTTTTTAATAGAACCTATGTTTTGTTGTTTTTAGGGGTTGTAATAAAAATAGGGGTTTGACCCTTTCATTCATGGTATATAAAGATAATTGAAAGTTTGTCTATAGATTATGGGAGTTTGTGAATAATAATAACATGACAAAAGTTAATACCTTTATTTATTATTTTATTCTCAAATCTATTATTTATAAACTATTTAATTTTATTATTTAGAGTTATTAATTTTTTTGTGTCTTTATTTTATTTAAAAAACACTTTTAATATAAAAAGTGTTTTAGGGTTTTCATCTATAAATAGAAGAAGTTGATTATTAGTTTTTGTTTTTTTCTCTTTATTAGTATGAAAACTTTTTTTATTTTTTTATTCTCTTAGAATAGTTCTAATTATAAAATTATCTACAAATCATAACGGGAGTTTTTTTCCCACTTTTCTTATAGTTTTAATAGTCTTTAACTTAGCAGGAATACCTCCTCTTCCTATATTTTGGGTTAAAATACTAGGTTTAAAGGTATTAATCTTTCTGAGTGAGACAAAAGAAGTTGCTTTTTTATTTCTATTAAGAAGATGTTATGTAATTTTTTTTTATCTGTACATAGTATTAACTGAGTTTTTTTTACTTTCAGTAAAATATTAATTGAAGCTAAAAATTAGACTTTATTAAATATGTTGATGCTTTATTGTTAAATAGTCTAAAATAAAAATAGTGTAAAGCACGTCAATTTTTGAAGTTGAAGGAATATTTTATTTATATTATATATTATAATATAGCTCTCCTAGTACCTGATGGGGGGGTAGGGGGGGCGGCAATAAGAAGAGGTAAAGACCTCTGCCGCCCCCTCCTCCACATCCGTACTACCTGAGAGCTATACATATATATATTATACCCCCAGAAATTTGGGGATATAATATATATAAGCGAGAGGTTAGTAGTTTATAAAAAAATAATAACTTGTGGAGTTATAGAAATTAAGCCTTTTTATAAATTAAAACAACCCTGTAAGGATAAAGAAGTTAGAAACTTCTAATTGTTG
>JALDAQ010000406.1:0-13577 GCA_025584915.1 Monochamus saltuarius
CTGCGACGGTTCCAAATAGTACTTGTTTGTATTATAAAATTATAGTCCCTTGGTATTCCTTATTAATGAAATGATGAGTTAATTTGAGTCATTCTAGAACCATCCGCAATATGGGAATTAAAACAAGTCTAATATAACAGGATATAATGCCGCTAGTACATATATTTACGTGGTGTGAATAGACCTTTGGCCCTTTGTAGCACAAAAGTAAACACATTTTTAAGTTTGTGATGTCAAAATTATATAATCTATTATAATAATTGTACAAATAAGAGATAAGATATTATTCTTTAAATAGAGCAACTACAGTGGTTTACCTTTTTACGATTATTTAGTTATAGCGTGTAGTGTACAGTGCAGTGGCGTCGTCACAACATTTTAGGCTTGATTTATTCTACAAAATAGAAAAAAACAATGATATTTATCAGTACTTTAAGCGGTATCAGGTATTATTTCCCATATTATATATATAAAATAAATGAGACTTACCCAAATGTACCTATATTTAAAAATTCTTATTTTGGACAAATAATTATGTATTGCAATTTTCTTTAAAATGTATTATTATATTATTGTAAGTAATTGTTCATTTCAAATATCTTTGCATTTCGTAGTTTATGTATATTTGTATCAAAAGCTGAAGAAGGCGCTGTACCCGAAACCAACATAATTTTTCAGCGGTGCGTTGAATATTTCAAATAGTATTATTTCGAAAATGATTCCGAACGATTTCGAAAAGGTATACATTTTTCACATAAAAAGGTAGAAGAATCGATTGATTTAATACTAAGATGTGTATACATTAAGTCGCAAAAGAGTTCTGTCATTAAAAAAAGCATGATGTGCTATAAGAAATTAGAAACAAATTTTAATTTCTCGCTCCCACAAACCCTGATCTGCAAAATGTATCTAAATATTTAGATTTAAAAAAAGTTTATTTACAAATATTAAAAATAAAATTTGTATTTTGATATCTTGTATCTTTTATGAAACCATAGTTTTTCGTTATCCTTTATATATATTTATGTATATTATTTTCAATATATGAACAAAGTAATGTCATTAATACTTTAATTGGGAGTTGGCGTCACATATCGATCTTGCAGAACTTCATTTTTTAATCGTTTATGGTAATGTCAGGTGAACAGTTAAAATTTGATTTAATATTACTGCATAGCGTACTACATACCCAGTTTTACTTCTCTTATCACTTAAAACAAGTATTTTTTAATTCAATCTATGCAGATTAACGTTAAAAACATATATTTATTTTAAAGACGATATGGCAACCTCGCCTTGAATGGATCATCTGGTTTATTATGTTACGTCAGTGCTCTGTTCTATATGATCAGTGACCCTCAAAATGTGGGTATTTAAAAAAAAATAATATCTCCATAAATATTAGAAATTTTTAAGAATGACTTTTACTAGACTCATCTACATATATGACAAACTACACCTGCAATTAAAATATTTGTACTTATTTAAGATTGAATACTACACTAAAAATTTGCATAATATATTGCACTAAATTGCAAAAATGATGATTTTAACGCGACCAAGTATCAAAAATTATGTTGGCAATAAAAACAATTGCGTAAGGTCAACCATGACGTCTGAATTCGTGTCGCAAGTATATTATATTCTGTAATTTGCCATTTACCAAATTACCTTGCTACCTACTAACTTTTTTTGTTTAGACTCTCACTGCCTCTAAGGATGGAAAAACCGTTACAGCCTCTCGTATCTACAAGAGAGTTTAAATATATGTTATTGAACACTTATTTTGTATAATAAATTTTACAGAGAAAACTATTGTCTTTCATTTACTTACTTGTCTTGTAAAAAAACCTTTTTAATATTGTAAATTTCTATGGAATCCCTACTGTATTTTAAGATGTATAGGGGGGTACAAAAAATTTGAGAAAATGTTTATTCAATCTCGACATAGTGCATAAACCTTCAAAATGTAAGAAATGCTCTATCGTGACCGCGGGGCATAGGGTAATCAAAGTGATTTTGCTTTGTTTGCTTTTGTGATTGTTGTGTAAGATAGATATTTCTGCGTCGAGCAGAAGTGGATTACGGGAAAAGAAAAATGATGGACATCTACATTTTGACTATTTTATTTATTATTATTGTGTTAGTGTACTTAACGTAAAAACTAAGTTTGTCAAGGCAACAATATATGATTTAAAGGCAAAAATGGAAAAGTGAAGGTAGAGTTGTGCGTAGGCTGTTGTAAATCTAGCATTTACGGTAGACTTTAGAGTTGTTTTGAAATTTTGGGGGTAAGTGGTGGAAATATATACAGGATGTTATATTTTTCTTTTTATCATTTCTGAACTACAGGGCGATTCTCATTTTTTTAATGTTATGTTATGACAAAGTGGTCAAGTGGCAGGACTTGATATAACTTATTCATGGTGTCCCTCATAAGAACTGATACAGAGTAGGTGCATGTAGGGGTGTCCAACATATTATAATTTAATCGAACTTATCTATATAGAAGGTTCCCCAAAAGTGATGTGCGTGAACTTAGCCCCCCATTTTTGAATATAATGAGAAATAAAGATTGTGCTAATTGCCCTGAACATTGTGCCTTTTAAAGGAATTTGATATATATTTCCGTTTTCCGGAAAATTGAGAAAAACATTCATGGGCGTGCCAAAATTTTAGGTTTTTCCGGAGAATGAAGATAGATGGAATTTTTTAAATGGCACCGCGTTCGGCACAACTACACCATTCAGCACAATCGCTTTATTTAAATTTCAGACGAAATGGAAGGTGCAGTAAGGTTGTGTCAAAACTTTCGGTTTTTCCGGATTTTCCGGAGAATTTAGATAATGACATTTATTTTGCCAAATGTTCAGTATTCCAAAACTTCCAGTGGTGGGCACTTATAGTGTCTGATATTTCTGGGCATGACCATCCCATGTTGTAGGGAGGCGACCCCTTTCATGTACTTGCACACAGCATTGACCAGTTCTTCTGAACCCACCGGCCCTATACCCAGAACGGCATTTACTTCGATCTCTTCAGACTTATCCTCCTCTTCTTCCTCCACGGCTTCGCTCTGCAAATCCACGCTTTCCGATTCGCTCTTGGACTGGGTGCCTTTGAAATGCAGCACAGCTTCTTCCTGTGACCTAGTCAAAGGCATTTCGTGGATCAACCTGCACTTGAATCGCTCGATTTCGGTGTCGCTCTCGCCAGCCATCTCCGTCTGCAGGATCTGGAGCCTTGCGAGATCCTCCTTTAAGGTCTTGTCGTCTTCCACGACGGGTTGCTCCACGACGTCATCCTGGATATAGATATCGAATTTCTTTAAACGGCGCAATGTTCAGGACAATTAGCACATTTTACCACAATCCCCTTTTTAATTTTCGAAAAAACAACCAAGACTACGTCATTCCATATATTCTTTTTCGATTAAATTCCATTTTTATAAGAAGATTTTTCTTAATACCTATATCTCCCGCTTGATCATGGTGCCATATCTAAAAAATACTTTATATAAGTATTTGATATCTAAGAAAGCTGATGAGTAACCACAATTTCAACTAAATGAGATTAAAAAATAAATGTCATGCAAGTATTGCTTGGTGCTTTTTAGATAAAGTTAAATTAAAGTACATAGCTAATGTTTACAACAAAGCTGTGAAAGATTACAACACATTTAAATACCTTGTTATCATCGGATCTTAAGTTCAAAGCAAATTTCGTTAGGTAGAATCACATATAAATGGGAATTGTGCTTCAGAACGCTTCAGTAGCATTTAGTTATTGAAATGGCTAAGTTAGTTGGAAAGTATCAGTTAACGGATAACAAAAATTTCTACGAATTTTTGTTGGCGCTGGGTAAGTTTTGATGATAATATGAATTTGGTGTTACACATGTTACCAAAAAATAAACATTTTCCAGGTGTGCCTGAAGATAAAATAAAAGACTTGAAAGAAATTAAAGGGACCCTTGAAGTTAAAGTAGATGGAAATACCGTCACAGTGGCAAATGATACTCCTCCACATGTTATCAACTTTATAATTGGCCAAGAAGTTGATGAAACAATGGGTGATACATTACTTAAGGTTAGAACTAAACACTGTAGATTATTTGGGAAAAGTACTATGCACAAAGTAATTTAATCTATATATGAAAAAACTCATTCCTATTTCTTTTGATGCATACATTGAAATGAGTTGGTTTTTTATTCGTTTCATATTTCTTCTCTTAGAGCACTGCGTCTTTAAATGGTAACATTTTATCAGTCTCATCCACTAAGGATGGCAGTCCTTCAGGAACTAGAACCTATACATTTTCCGACAGTGGATTGGAAGTGGTAAGTCTACATATACCTTTGTTGCTTATGGCCAGTTTGTCAATCGAAATTTAAATATGATATAACTAAATCAAATTTGGTTGTTAAGGTATAAGATTTGATTAACATGGCGCTATCTTTGCTTTAGTTATGACTTGTTGTAAACATTCGTGCATGACGCGTGCCTTGTAACTGTCCCATATTTTGGGTCTGCATTAGAATGATGAATGAATTTTTACTTTGATACCTTGTATCTTTTTAATTGTTATCACCTTTTGACTAAAGTAAGTTTAGCCATATCGCATTACTTTATCGTCAGGAATCTACTCTTTCCCTATATTGCATTAATTTCGGGACAATCCTGTATTGTTGAAGCATGATAGGTCTCATCAGGCCCCAACTACAAAATGCTTAAAGAACAATTACCTGAATAGGATACATTTTAAAGAGAATTTTAGAGAATAATTATTGGTTGAAAATAATCAAAATCTTAGTTTTTTATAATTAAAATAGTGGCATACCACTTTTACTGTAATTAAAAGAAGAGCTCCACAGGGTTTCTAAGCCACTGGTTATAATGGGAATATACTGAATAATTACACTAAAAATAAAGATATTTCATTACAACCTAGAACTATTGTTGTTCTATCATAAAATATTTCCAAGTAAATAAAAAATATAATAAAACTTTCGAAATCTTTGACACTCTGTATTTCGGAAATGGTCAACTTTTAAATATTTGGGTAAATCTCATTTATTTTGACTGTACAATCACTCCTTCTAAGGATGCCAGTAATACCTAAGACACTCTGTAGAGTAGAAGTGGTAGTCCCTTCAAGTAGAAATAGCCACATATAAAATGTTAACTCCAGTGACATCATAATTAGAAAATATTTTAACCAGCAGTATAGTTCTCTGCGTAGATACATAATTAATAGTTTTTTTTACAAAAAAAAAAATCAGAAATAAGAGTCAAATTTTAAATAAATTTTGTGATTTTTCAATAAAAAACTTGTTGAGGGCCGCTGACCAGACGATGTTTATGAGTCACAAGTGTTGCAGATTGAATACGTGGTTTACAGCGTTGCCAGTGTTACACTAATGTCTTGGCTTCCAGAAAGTTATAACCTCTGTGTATACATTACATTAATAAAGCTGCAATACCAACGTTGAAAAAGTTATTTATTTTAAAGACGATATGCTTTGTTCTATAATATGATCAGCGACTTGTACTTATTTAAGGTTGTATACTATACTAAAAGTTTGCATTATATATTGCACGAAATTGCAAAACATGATTGTTTTTAACGTGACCAAATATCAAAAATTACGTTGGCAATAAAAACAATTGCGCAATGTCAACCATGACGTCTGAATTCTTGTCGCGAGTATATTATGTTCTGTAGTTTGCAATTTATTCAAACTTTCTTTTTTGAGAATCGTAAAATGCTTTACTATAACATAATTGTTATTTTATTATATATTCCAAAATATACCAAATTACCTTGTTAGTTACTAACTTTTTTTGTTTAGGCCTTCACTGCCCCTAAGGATGGAAAAACCCTTTCAGCTTCTCGCATCTACAAGAGAGTTTAAATATATGTTATTGAACACTTGTTTTGTATAATAAATTTTAGAAAGAAAAGTATTGTGATTCATTTACTTTACATGCCTTGTCAAAGAACCTTTTTAATATTGTAAATTTCTAAGGAATCCCTAGTGTAATTTAAGATGTATATGGGGGTACAAAAAATTTGAGAAAATTTTCATTCAATCTCAACACAGCGTACCTATAAACCTCCAAAATGTAAGAAATGCTCTATCGTGACCGCGGGGCATAGGGTAATCGAAGTGATTTTATATCTCTCTGCGTATTGAAACAATCTATTCTACTATCTTTTTTATCTGAAATAGGTATACCTTGTTGAAGTCGTTAGGAGCAACCGTTTTCGAAATAATCCTATTTGAAGTATTCGGTGCACTGAATTAAAACTGTTTTGTTTTCCGGTAAAGTGTCTTTTGCGATGAAAATACAGCAAAATGTTACTTGAAAAAATTATTCAAAATGGTATATTATGGTAACGTGCAGAATTATAAAAAAAATCGGCAGTGTTTGATGAAAAGATTTCACAAGCACAAAGATTTACTCAAAGAAGGCCGACTTTCTTGAAATTTTGCAGATCGACATTTAGAATTCTGAATAACTTTTTCAAAAAAAAATTCGGAAAAGGCACTTTGCCTGAAACCAAAACAGTTCTTACTCGGTCCATTGTCCATTCAAAAAGGATTATTTCACATTATTTTGTCGTCAAAAATCTACTCTTGATCTGTGTCCCATTAATTTCGGCACATACTGTATATTACTACCTTTATGCCCATGATTTTATTGTTTTATGAAATAAATAAATTTATTTATTTGTTTTATCTTTATCCATGATACACAGTGGAAATTCTGCAAATTTTTTGGTACTCTCAATACCTGTATTTTCTATTAAATCCATACCGTCTCTCCCACGCCGGAAAAATTGGTCCTTGTTGTCTTTAATCAAGCTGGCCTAGGTCCATTTGCTGGAGCACTCTATTAATTATCGGAAAATAGTTGCGACCTGCAGCAGCGCCACCTGTGACCTCAACTGAAATCTCTCCTATGATTTATCGGCTTCATTTTCTGGTCTAAATTAAATAAAGCTTAGAAAATACTATTAGGAGACGCAGTCGATGCCCGTAAATCACTAAATATATCTGAAAATAACGGGAATTTCCTTCCCTCCCGAACATTATACTCCTTTGTAGCGACAGTTTTCCTCTTATAACTAATTGGTAAGGGGATATGTCTATAGAAAATATCCCAGTAATTTGAGACTGGCTTTCCGAAATTCACGTAAATAAAGGCATTACTGAAAAAAACCTGGTAAATAATTAGTTTCCACAAAGTATAGATATTATCGTGATATTGTAGACTTACTAGACTTTAATAAAAGAAAGCTGGAAGGTAATAAGATCTAAGGACATCGTAAGGACGATCCTCATTTAGATACAGACGCAAACAGGATCAATCTTTGATTTTCATTATGATGATTATTTTAATTTTTAATGTTATCTCTAAGAAGTTTTTTTGGCAGCTCTATTGTCCAGTAATAGTTATTTACGTGACAAGGGAGTTATGAGGATCTTAATTATCGACAGCAGTAGATTATTAATTTGACCGAGATTATTAACACCCAGTAACTCATGTGATAAATAAAGATTTTTATTTTATACTAATGAAATATGAAAACCAAAATTTGTTGGTTTTCAAAATTTACGTATGAAAATATGAAAATAACATCATTTAACAAATTAAATACATGAATTGATAAGTGCCTCATAGTTTAATTACAAATTGCTCAAGCACGTTGCTTTCAGGTTACCAAGCAACATGCTTTCGAAAACAGTTTAAATTATCTTATCTATAACAGATGTCTGTGGATTATTATACCTAAAAACGGTTTCCATCATTTTGCTTTGAGACACGTAAAATCATCCTCTTATTATTTAATAAATTTAAAGTAAGCTTGTTATATAAATTTTAAATATGAAGACAATGGCTAAGAAAACCTACCTACCTAAGATTTTTCTGAAACTGAATAATCTTATCTGTTACGTACAGTGGCAGGACTTCTAAATATTGGGGTGTAATTCAATGCTGGTCGGTGCGACACAGGTTCTGCTTTCATAGTGCCTGCAGAAGTAACAGGTCACTGCTACAATTTAGCAGATAATCACTCACATTGAGACACGTTTTCGTTTAAAAAGGAACCACCTCGAAAAAGCAGCTCTTCATATGGTTTTATTAAATAAAATTTAACAAAAAGTTTATATTTTCATTGTCAGTTGAGTTCTGTTGATTTTTTTATACGTAATAAATCTTAAAGTTTTTTTTCGTCCTACATTCTAGGAATTCAAAATTACGTGACAAATAATTATTTATCTAAAGTTGACAAAACAATTCAGATATGAGTTGATATTTATTTGCAGTACAAAGATCCAAACACATTAATTTCTTATCTTTGTTGTATTACCTAGTTCTAGATGATAAGAAAATTCAATTTCTAAAAATATACGAAAATGTACATATTGTACAATTTATTACTCTACTCATTTTTCTTATGTAATAATCTATTTAAAAATAGACTAAAATTTCAATAAGTATAATACTAATAATATCGCCTGAGTAGCCAGAAAGCATAATGGATGGAGTTGACAGAAGGAGAAACTCTTTTGTTTTTGTCACTCTTTATAAAAAGTTCTGCATCTCGAAAAAATGAGACTGCCATAGAAACGTCTTAGATGAGATATACAGGGTGCTCCTAAATTAAGAAATTAAGGAAATACTCAAAAGAAAAGCACCATTATTTATTATTGTATACAACATTTTTATAAAACAAATCTGTTTATAAGTTCAAATAGAGTCCCAACACATATTTTAAAATCAAAATTTCAATTTTGACTTTGACTCTACACATTACGAATAGTTTGTTATTTTTTCCCGTATGCGCTCTTGTAATATCATGTGCACATCATTGGAATCAACCATTTGTTTTAGGAAAAAAGTCAAGGGGCCAGGCCAGGTGGTCTAGCAGGATAATGGGCCAAATCTTCCTATCCACCTTTCACCATTGTCTGAGCAAGGCTGTAAAATGAGCAGGACAGCAGTCCTGTTGCCAAAACAGGTTACTGCCTACTACAGATTTGTTTTATAAAAATGTTGTATACAATAATAAATAATGGTACCTTTCTCTTGAGTATTTTCTTGTTTTTTTTTTTTAATTTATGAGCACCCTGTATATCTGATCTAAGACGTTTCTATGGCAGTCTCATTTTTTCGAGAAGCAGAACTTTTTATAGAGTGACATTTTTCGATAAAGTAAAAAACAAAAGAGTTTCTCCTTCTGTCAATTCCAGTCGTGGACACACTGTATTGTCATATACTCGCGGCAGGAATTCAGATCCCTTACGTCGAACGAACAAATGAATAATTTTTTAACATTTTCATCAAAATATTTAAGAAACTGCAACTGAGGGTAATAAAACTATACTGTGTATGCTACACTAAAAGTTTACATTATATATTGCACTAAATTGCAAACAATGATTGTTTTTAACGTGACCAAATATCGAAAATTACGTTGACGATAAAAACAATTGCCTAATGTCAGCTATGACGTAAGACGTCTGGATTCTTGCCGCGAGCGTAACTATATACTTAAATTAATTAAACTTGATTTACAGATTTCAAAAATATAAAAGTAGGTACAGAGCGTTCAATTAAAAAAAACCTTTCTGTTGTTGTTTTTTCTAAAACAATTTTTCAAACCCTCGAAAAACCATGTAATTTTTGTAGGAAACATGTTTCCTTAATGTCAATAATGGGTTACTGTGAAGCACAATTCCCATACAAAAGCCTGTACATACTAATGAAGAAAACAGTATGCAACTTCCTTTAAGGTAAATGTCTTACTTACATGTTACATACAGGGTGTGTAAGTGGAGAAAAAGAATAATAAACAAATTCATGTTTTATTTTTAATAAAAATGGCTATGATTTCTATTTTTTTTTCTCCTCAACAAAGTGCGATACAAGTCATTCAAACAACAGGAACATTTCATTTTAAGATGTTCAAGAGAGGGCCCAACGAGCGAACATAGGTGGAACATTTTCTCGTAAACGGTTCATTTTATCGACAATAAACAAGAGTACATTTTCTTTAGTCCAAGGTTGAAGCTATCCAGAGTTATTATTCTAAAATCTTTATCATATAGGCATTAAGTTCTAAACTTAGCCCGCCCCTGGTAAACTAAAAGAGTAAAATATATTTCAAGGATACTATTTTAAGAGATTCTTGCTAGTGTCTATCACATTATATTTTTATAAAGTTATATTAAGTAAAGTTATTGAAGAAAAACCGAGTTCCAGCGGCGTCCCTCAGGGACACATATCTCCGTCGGGAGTGTCTGCAGAAATTTTTTTTATAGGAACTTGTCATCTTATTTTTTCAAGTTCTAACTGCATATCCAATCTTCTATTCTCATATTTTTCCGGACAACCTGTATATGATAACTATTTGAGAATCAACCTTTAGTATTAAAGATCGACAGTTATATTTTTATATCTCGGACACCTTTGTACGCTGCAAAATATAATAAATACATCAATGTTGGTGCTATCTGGCGTGTACTTTGATATAACGAAAAAAGTATAAATAAACTTGGGTTCGATCCTCAAACCCAGTTTGTTCGAGACTTGTCCGCCGGCCTACATAACCGTCAACATGGTGCAGATCACAGGCAAATATGAACCCGTGGAAAACGTAAACTTCTATGAGTTGCTGCTTACGATGGGTAAGAATTGATTTCAGACTCTATTAACGTTTGTTTTGCATAAATCTAATTGAGAGTCGCGATTCCGGGTTATTCATGCGAGGCTTTTCGATAGGCATTCCGGAAGAGAAGGCAAAGGTGGGAAATGAGAGGAAAAATCCGTTTGAAGTCGTGCTCGATGGAAAGAAACTTACCTTTATAAGTAGCTTATCTAGTAAGACTACGGAGCTCGTTCTAGGAGAGGAAGTAGAAGAGACCCTGCCCTTAAACATAACAGTCAAGGTATGGTGTTTTTTTTAAAATAATTATATATTTAAGTAAAGTATAAATACGGTTGATTCTGAGTCAAATGTTATTGTTTTAGATTATGACAATATTGATTATTACACTCAACCTTGAAATTATTTATCTTATCTTATCGATATATGTATCTACTGTTTGAATGTGTCAGTTTTTAATTAAGTTTGCACTGAATTAATTGTTACCTGCATTTTTAATGTCATTTGATAAATGATAAAAATTATTTAAAGATTTGTATCGTCGAAGTTATACGTTGTATTTTTGTATTATGTTGTATTTTATTTAGTAATGTAATGTCTCTGATCAAAATGAATACAAAAAGTACTAATGTGTTAGAAGCACTTGAAATGCTTTTGAAACCATCGATAAATGGTGGAATTTAAAAATTGTTGTGGAACGTACAACTTTCGAGTAAACTTAAAAAATGTTTTTATTAGATAAAAAATATATGGATTTTACATTGATAAGTTTGCCATATTGATAACTTTTTATTCAAAGTATAATAAGGGAGTTACTGTTACAATTTTATAATTTTTTTCCTCTTTATCTATAAGTTAAATACAGGAAAAGATTATTTGGGTGGTAATATTTTTCTAACATGAGCAATCTGTGCACTCATGAATTTAAAATATAGTTACTGGATGGACAGTGTATATTTTTTAATGAAAAACAAGTAAGCTACTGACATTTCTAAAATTTCAAGATATTTTTAGAATTTCTGAGCAATTTTTGACAAAAAACGTATTCTAGTAAAGTGTTCGTAACATCGACAGGTCTTGTCGACAGGTCAGCTCTTTAGGTATCTTGAAACTAGTGGCAAAATAACTCCCGATATTTTTTTATATGAACAAACTGATACTTGAAACGTAATGAAAATAAAATAAATGGGTGTTCAAGAAGCGGCCAATTTATTTTATTATTAATTGGTAATATCTTTGTAAATTTGGAACTAAGAAAGTGCATTTTAAGTTAAAGCCTATTAAAGTAATCACTTGCGTTCAAATAAAATCAGGCGATGAGAGATGCAAAGCAGGCAAAGATGGAAGATGTAAGGGAAGTAATACAATTACTTACAGTGCCTTTAGCCATAGTTGGCTTTTAAATGGAAGAAAAGAAACAATTTTGATATTTCCATACATAGAAGGACTGATTGATAGCAAAATTATGACTTTTCATTCATTTTGATTCCAGCTGTTTCAAGTCTCATACATTTTTAATGCGATTTAGCATGCTTACAATACAATAATTTTTTCAATTATTGTCCATGAAACGAAAAAAGTTGAGGTGTTCATTATGTCAAGGTAACTGTGAAAAATGCACAATATTTTTGTTGCTTTGCGTAAATATGAGCTATAAATAGAATAAGATAGAAGTTTTTTCAGGTTTCTCATTGTCATGGTCAGTCCAAATTGATCTTGTGTTTATTTTGAGCGTAGGAACTAAGAATACAAATTAAAGAACAGCCATACAATAATAAAAAAAGTTAAATTTACTTGAAAATGCATATTTCTTCAATAATTAGTTCGAAAATCTTAGAGTGATATAAAGTTTCATTAAATGGCTTGGTTTTTGAAATGCAGATGCATATTTTTTTAAAAATATTTGTAGTTAAGTAAAATTTTCCCATTTAATAGCTATCACTTGCACACCATGATAGACACATATTTTGGCTGTTGAATGAAATTTTAGCATGTGAGGAGTGGTTTTTTGACATAATTTGTTTAATTTTCATTTAGTACCTAACAAAATTTATTTATTACGGCTGTTTTTACAAACGACGAAATGTAACAGAGGTATTTTGACAAAATAAGCCATATCCTAAAATTAACAACCAAAACACATCTTCTGTCACGGTGCGTAAGTGATAGCAATTTAAAAAATTGTTTACTTCAGAGATTTTCTAAAATTTTAACGTTCTGCATCTCAAAAACTAAGCCATTTTAAGGGAAAATTTTGTCGTTTCATGAAATTGCTTGAGAAAGTATCTCTTCAGTTTAACCCATTACTTACAAACACCCTGTATGCTTTCAGAGTAAAGCGACACTGGATGGCAATGTTATCACAATCAAGTCGACGAAGGAAGGCGAAACTTTCACTGGCACTAGAACCCTTACCTTCACAGATTCTGGATTGGAAATGGTAAGGCTGAAAACTGTGACATGAAAAATATTTCTTCAAAACTCTTTCATTTTATAACTTGAATACTTGAATGTGTTTGTTATAAAGGAAGGTCGTTTTAAAGTTTATTTTATTAATACGTATTTTTTTTAGAAAATTGTCATCGAGAAGGAAGGAGTACCAGTAGCTGTCCGTAAATACAAAAGAATTTAAGAAGTACTCAAGGTGTGGGGGAGACTGGGTGCAAGACTGCTATAGTATTTGTTACTTTTAAAATAATGTTTGAATATTGATTTTTTTTTAATAAACATATTCGTATTGAAATATTTGTTCTTAATCAAATATTATACAATATAATAAAATAATTTTCCATTATTAATCAGATGGACTTTTCCATTGGTAAAATTAATAATATAGTTGCGACAATAATTCCGACGACTTACGTCATACGAACAAATGAATAATTTGTTATATTTTGAT
>JALDAQ010000407.1:0-13567 GCA_025584915.1 Monochamus saltuarius
TTTAATGAAAGTCCCATGAAAACCCTCCCCCGCCTTATCCTTTTCATCTTTTTTATATTTAATTATTCGTTACACAGGATTCTATTTACAGCCATTAATCTTAATAGCCTCTATATCACAGAACAATTCCTCCCGATGAAAAACAAAATTAAAAGTAATAAAATAACGCTTTATTTGGTAGATATAACGGTTGGAAGAGTGATGTCGTAAAAACAATTGCCGGGAAAACAAATACGATCAAAGCGGGGCTCTCGGGATCGAGGAAGACTGGCGTACATAAAATCTCATTCTTTTCATATTGCGATGGAGAATTATTACACTGCGAGAGAAGTAAATTGTCATCAAAGACCCACAATGAATAATCATTGCTAGAGTTTTACTTTGTAGGGGTATATTTCTCATAACTGGAACAGGGATCGGAGCCTATGTTTCTTTGATGTGCTTATGAAAAACTGTTTGGGAATTCACTCTACCCGGGTTTCCACGTTTGAAATTGGAGTTTCCACAAGTTTGACAAGAATAATGGTTTATCAGATTTAGTTTGTTTATTTAATGTATTAACATAGATAGCATTAAAAAGAACTTGGTATAAACATTAATTTTCTAAACGTATTTTGCACGTATACTCACTAAACATATATCCTTGAAATTTTTAATAGTGCCGCATAATATCTATAATATAATTAGAACTATATTTATGCTACAGATTTGTATTAATCAAACGCTGCATTATCTTAGAACAATATTATGTTTTCAGTCATATTGTAGTTTTTCTCTACGATTTTTAGCCCTTTTAGTCTTTTTAAATATTTTTTAGATGTATCATAAACAGTTGTAAATTTAGGAAATATCAGTGTCTAGACGGGGATTACTGAATTTATTGGGTTGCCATTTGGCTTGCAAAATGCTGCAGCAAAATATATGGATTCCGTCTCAATCCAAACCCATAGGCATTGGTCGTCGATTTTAGTTTAACAGTGATGTTGCTATTAAGTGTTTGTTAATGCAAATAGTGGTTGCAGCCAATCTCAAAGTCTTTGTTATGTAATAAAACGATTTGCAGATAACTGCAACAAATGCAATGCTTTATTTTTTAAACTGTTTTAGCTTATTATCACCATTTTATTAAATTTAAACTTTTTAGATTGAAAATGTGACGTGAGGTCATATTTTATGCATGCAATGCAATAAAAGCTAACATAACAATCAATCTAGTATCAAATAAATGCCAATAACAGGCGTTCTGATTTTATGTTACGTACTCTGCTGGCTTTACATGTCACACTACATCACATTGTCAAATTTATCGTTCATAAGTATCATCAACTCATCTTTATGTACAAATTAGTTAAGTTTTCTATATTAATTAGCCACTGAAAATCAATAAGTGTCAAACATAATCTGACATTAGACACATCAAAACTTAACATTACCGACGCCGAGAAACAGAATTCCTACTAATATAGAATAAAACAGATATAGATATTAAACATTATGCACACTCCGCTAATATCGCACTTTAACACTTAAGCCTTGTTCTCATGACGCGAAATTTAATGATTTTTGCACGAATTTCTTTTGATTATTCATGGTGGAAAAATCTGAACTTTTGGTAAATTTTACAAAACAGTACAAATATTATTGCTACTTTAATTATTATGTGGTGTTAATAGGTTTGTTTTGAGCTTCTGACAATCTAGTGACAGTTTCATGATAAATATGAAAAAATTATAGTTGATAAAATTCGTTAAAAGTAAATATTTTTTTCCATCATAGAATAAACCGCGCAAATATTCGCGAATGTCGTGTCCGTAAGGACAAAAGGCTTTGGAATAAATTGCACTCTATACCTTTTAATATTTCTTGCAAATGGTTTCTTCTTCATATGATTATTTTCTTTTTTCTATCAGTATACTCTTTTCGATTGCATTTATACGAAAATTCACATATCATAATTCACATGTCACGGATAATTCGCGCATCTTCCTTCCGCAAGTTTCCACTATTTTCCGTTTCGGAGTTGTACTCTTTTACCACTTTTTCTGCACTATAAATGTACATATGCTACTCACATACATTCTTATTAATGAACTACATAATTCAAAATCACTTACTCTCATATTTTGACCTTGCACCCTAAACTATTCATACATGTCATCATCCGACATTCCTCACTTGTTAAATTAGGGTGTTTACGATTTTGAGAATACGCTCTATACTTGAATTATTCTCCATTCTTAAGAACACAAACTTACTAATAAATTAATTACATTCATAATTAAATGAGCTGAAAGATATACTCGAAATTTTACCCGCCCGAAAAATAATCCGCCCATGATAGCTCTAGAGATGGAACAAGTGGATTCGTCACTTCGTTACAACCAATAGAAATGTAACGTTCAGATCTGGCGCATGCGAATTTGTGCAGCAGAAGCTGTGTAATCGGGTATGCTCTCAGAGATATGCGGCATACGATTTTATAGGAAAAATATACTAGCTGTGTGCATTTTTCTTTGTGTCCACTGATGCTATAAATTGTTTATAACATGGGTCACTGTCTAGATTTTCAGCTGTTGAGTATATATACCCATCTTATCCAAAGCAAAAAAAGAAAAAAGTAAAAACACTGCAATTTATTTAATTTCTTTCTTGTATTTATCACATAGTGATACAATGTGACACTTAAATAATTACTTAAAATATTCAGACAGTATTTACAAAGCCGCTTGATGTCCTCTGGTATATGAGAAATTATGCATGTGTACATAATAAAAAGAAATAAATACACGTTGTCCCAGAACAAAAACAAGCATTTACAAAGAACCTCTTTCCTGTCCTAGAAGCGAACAGAAACAAAACACTGTCAAGTTAAAACTTAAACTGTGGTTTATATGATTAATGCTGATGAGTTTCCCTAATTCAGTCATTAATTACGCTAATCGGCAAGCGCATTCTTGAAGTGTCCAACCGCACCGTATTTTCCCGTTCTTAAGAAAGTGTGACACCCCCTAAAAAACTTATTTTGAAGTCCTAATGTACGGACGCCGTATTCTTGAACTCTAATTACTTTAATTAATTACTACTTAGACGATGGGACAATAAAATTAATTTCGGCTTGGAATTTTAATGCCTAACGAGGCAGAAATTAATTAGGATTGAGTTTTCTTGACGAAACCTGTACAAAAGCTGTTCACTTTGAGAATATGTTTTTATTCCTAGGCTTTCTCGAACAGCAAAAAGCGGCGATTTAATTTTAGTGGAATGATTCGGTTTTAGTTTGAAGGAATTTCTAATTAGTGACTCAAGGAAGTTTATGTGGTAAGAAAGTACGTTTTTTATTTTGCAGGTACCCACCCCTACTGCTGTTGTTTCCTGCAATGGCATCATCATTAACTGTGCTGGGACAGCCAACAAAATATTAAATTAAATTTTCTACTAGAAGCCGTAGCTTGGTATAATGTTTCATGGATATTTGACAAAAAAATCTAAAATTACCTATGAGTATAATTTTAACACTACTAAAAGGTAATATTTCTGCAATCATAAATATCATTATATTGTTGTCACTATTTTCTCATCTTTTCGTTATGTTCTTGAAAGCAGAATCAAATTGAGCTTGTTTCTTGATATTCCCAAATAATACAAATCGCTTTTGATTATGAATATGAATCAGAATGATCAGTAGGTTACAGATGAAATAAAAGACGCATATCAGCGTCTCTCACTACTTCATTTTATCTAACTTTAATGGCATTTTTATTTTAGTCAATATAATTAATAACTATAAACTACACTGGCGACACAAACACATTAAATTCACCAACCTCTACCACGCGAAATCATAAAAATGTAATTGATGGATGTGGAATGTGGATGAAGAGAGAAGTCGAGCAGCGTACATCTGTTCCAATCGACGCAATCGACGGTGGGCTCGCCTGCATAGGAAAACGGACCCGAATGATGTTCGACTTATTCCGCCGGTAACATATTAAACAGGTCAACTTTTTATCTGTGCCGAGTGTGAGGATTACAGCCTATACGATGTTGGTGCTGATTACTGCGGTTGGGCATTTATTATAAAATTCTCATGATTTCATATTGATTACACTAGGTATTTATAAAAATGCAAATTTAATTATTGTTTGTTTCTGTTGTTATTTACCGGTACTGCAGCTCTGTAGCGATTGTCATTGAGTAGACATTAGAAACAAGGACTTATTTATATACGGTAGGTCAAGACTCGGATGGCAGGATAGTTTATCACTTTTTTATTACTGTCTGTGTCTAAATACAAAATACGTTTCAGCCTTTATTAATAATTTAACCTAATGGGTATTGGATTTTATTTCACTATTTATGATAAAACAGCAACTCCGTTGCGTTCCCAGTACTGTAAACGTTTTTGTATTGCATTGAATCTTTTATTTGTAGAGGAGGGTGTATTAAAGTAAAAAAAAATTTGCCATATTTATGTTGCAAGTGTTGTGCAGCTTGTTGCAGGCGACATTTGTTGTACTAATTATGCCTAGAGTACGTAGATTTGGGCAGATTATCCACCTTTGAGAGAAATTCCTAGAAGAACTAAAAGATCCTTCTGTACCAGAGTACAGTGTTACTAGGCGTGGATTCAGGAGGGTCGCAGACACAGAGCGAGAGGCACCCGCCATTGTAGAGAAACCACAGAGCATGGAGATCGTGCACTGTGACTTTTAGCTCTCAGAGACTGATTTTGCAGAAGACGGACTATTGCAAATCAGTAGTTTGAGGAACATGACGGAATGGTCGGTAAACGTATAGTATTGCTGAATAGGAAGTTTTGGCTTCTTCTCTTATCGTCCACATTGGCTGCTGCCTCTCACTCGTTAACATTGAACTAACCATTTACAGTGATGTAGAGAGAGGATTCAGTGAGAGCAAGAAATACACAATGGTCGTAGAACGGTGAGAAGACGACATCATGAAAGACGCGATCCACAATTTGACAGAAAGCGCCATGTATATCATACAGTAGGCGTTATGATATGCGGTGCTATCGTGTATGGTAGCATTTCACTACTAGTTTTCATTAGAAAGCCTAACGCTACATGCAAGAAATGGTCGAGCCATATGTCATTCCATATCTTCACACTATGCAAAATGTCATTTCCCTGAAAGACAATGCTAGACCTCATATTGCCTGACAAACAAAGGACTCAAATGAGTCCGTAAAACTGTTGGGACTGCATTAAAATAAAAAAAAAGATTTTCCGTCTTCTTAAGACAAACTGCATTATTTAAAAATATCTCAAATATAATGTCGTTTTAAAGAGAAAATAAAAATTTTAGCGAAAATGAGGCTCTTATTAAAACTTTTACTAAAAAGTATTAATTAAGGAATTCTTTCGGAATAAATTTGCATATAGTTACACAGTTTGTGAGCTGATAAATTTCTTAAATATAGAATTTATAAATTGTAAAAAGTACCTTCTGAGCATTTTGATTATTAGGTAAAATAGAAGTAATTTGTCGTTAGTTGAAATGGATGTAGAAGGCAAACAGATAAAATACTAAAAGAAGTATTTATAATATTTCAATACCTGCTTATTTTAGTACTTTTTAGAAAATAAAGTTTTTAATTAATTAAGCCCTTGTGTATCCGTATATTCCGTGACATCAACAACTGTGAAGTTTGTTTCATCATGGTTCGAATATTGTGATCAAAGGATATTACGTATTGGCTTCGTTAACGTAGGCTTAGTACTCTACAGAAATGTGTAAATATTTACCACAACTCGAAAAATATATTCATTTAGAGTATTTTGCATGCTTTTGTAATATCTACGTATATACGCTGAAAAGGTTTTTTGTTGCGTTTTGCTGCAGAGATGAATTTTTCCGAATATTATATGCTACTTGCATATATATTATACATACGTGTCCTGAAATTACGGACCATACTTAGGAAACACTCTGTATATTACTGTTTTCAAAATTCCTGTACTGTACGTCGTAGAGGTGCCTAGCCTGTATTCCTACAAACGCAATATTTATTTTTTCAGCTAATGGTCACTTAAATATTATCGTCTCTTTTATTTGCAAGACATCTTGCCATAGCAATATTTCTTGGCTTGCCTCGCAAGACATTGTTTAACCAAGTTGTTTAAATTTTGGTGTGAAAGACTCCAGGATATTGTAAAATAACATAATTTAAGTACTGAAGGGTTAAAACTGTTTGAGAGAATGTTAGAGAAGCGACTGCATTGGCGAGCCTCAAAGTGGTTTTCGGAAGGGCAGAAGTACACAGAACCATATATTTACCATTAAACAGAAAGCAGAAAAAGTAATCAAATAAGAACGGAGAGCATATTTGGCATTTATGGACATAGAACAAGCCTTTAACAGGGTACCGAGAGAAAAATATGGGAAAAGAGACGTGACGAACCGAAATTGATAAAATCGATGCGCAGTTTGTATAGTAATAGTAAGAATTATGTAATTAGTAAAAATATGTGGTCGATTATATTCAGAACGACGGAAGGTTAAAGACAAGGAGGAGTTATGAGTGCTACACTGTTCACTGTATTTATTTATTACACAATAAAGAAATGTAATTAGAAGGGTAGAAATCTCTATGTAGGATACAGGAATTTATAGAAAATAGATAGAACAAACGAACGTGTTTGTGCAGATGATGTGGTAGTCACAAGACCTGCAAGAAGAATTAATGATTTGGAACTAGGCAATAAAACATGCAATAATGCAATTAAATAAGAGTAATTCAAAAATATTAGAGATGGAATCCTAGAGATAAATATAGTAATATAACTATTTAATCAGTTCAAGTATCTAGGTGCAATAATTGATGAACGAGGAAAAGAAGATTTGGAAATTTAAGAAAGAATAGCGAATACTTTAAAGATGTATTATGCAATAAACAATAATTTTATAAACAAAAGGAAAGCAATAAAATCAACAAAGATTAACGTATAACTATATAAAGCAATTTACAGACCGATACTTACAGATGGGTGTGATTCATGGGTATTAACTAGAAGTCAAAAACATTAGATACAAGGAGTGGAAATGAAGTATTTAAGAATTATCAAGGAGATGGACTGGACAGAGTAAGAAATGAAGTAGTAATAGAAGAATTTAACATTGAATCGATACTACAGTTTATAGAGACAGACAATTGAGCTAGTGGGGACATAGAATGGGCACTAGTAGACCGACGAAGAGAATTTAAGAAGCACGGGTAGTGGCCAAGAAGAAGAGAGGGAAACCAAGGGAGATGGGATAGTTTAATTGATAAAATCCTGAAGAAGAAGAACAAAACATGGAATGAGACAAATGATCTCACGCAAATAGGAAATAATGGAGTGCATTTATACATGGATGAAAAAAATCACCCCCACTTCTAAGATTAAAGTTCACATAATAAATTATAGACTGCTTAATCTTAATATTAGGCTGTTGTTTCTACCGTAGTAACTACGATGTAAACAAGTAGTCTTATATATGTTTTCGGTTGGTTAAGATAACTTCATTATGGATCACAATTGTCAAATTTCATAACACAGAACTGTTTTACTTTTTGCTCGCTAAGCTTAAACTGCTAACTCGGATCATGTATATCCCTCTTGAAAGTGGCGCCCATGACTTTAACAATATCAAGTTTATCCCTGAAAACGTTCTAATCAAAGATATAAGGAATATAATTCGTAATAAACTAGAAATAAAAACAAAGGCGCATCCTTGAATATCAGCAAGCAGTAAAGAAAGTTTTAAAAATAATAATAAATCATCTAGATCCAAACAAGGAAGTTAAGAACAAAGCAGCATTTTAATATATTAAATATAAATTACACTCTAATGGAAATATATTTTCCCAAAGTTCGGAAAGTTTGCAGCTCAATGCAATACGGAAGCGCGCGAGATGCTATCGACCCTAATAATGTGCCAATGCAAGTTGGTCGCCTTGGCCAGACGCATATCTTTTATTTTTAAATTTTGTAAAAGTGGAATACGTAATATATTTTCTAATTTACGATGTGGGTACTAGCCAAAAACTGGATACTCTCAACATTTAAGGTTGTCTTGCTTGTATGCTGAAAAAAAGTTCTAAAGAGAAGTACAACTGTTCCAATGCATATAACTTTATGATTAATTTACATACATATTGTATTGAACCTCTGAGAGTTACTATTTCACTGCATTATTACGAACTACGTCATACGATTTCAATTCTGTTTTGGCAATAAGATCATACACACATGTTCCTGTGAATATAAATCTAATAATAATTATTATAGAACGTAATACAGGATAATCTTTCAAACATATTGCAAGAACAGAATATGTGTCTGGCCGTAATAATTACATTATAATTAAAATACTAACATTAATAAGTCGCCATGGAATGTAAACAAAACCACGTGGTCTGAAACAGGAAATCATGATGTAAACAGGCAGTCGTATCTTATGTTTTTTCGTTTTTGTGGCATTTTTTAGTCATATATAGTGTAAATATTGTCTAGGTAATGATGAATGAGGTTTTTGACATTACAGTTGTTATTAGTGGTAATGGCGGGTATTGTGGGTGGGTACCATATAGCTCCGCTCGTGAAACTTACAATGACAATGCTGTTGGCTACGTCCAGAAACATGATTTTACTTAATTATTTATAAAATTATACCATCTGATTAAATAAAACTACCTACTTACTTGTTTTAATTTGAAAAATAGAGTAATGAATAATGATAGTTATGATGATTATTATTTTTTATAACTAATTTATTAATTTTTTATTGCTACTTACTGCTGATTTCATTTTGATCTATAAAAAAAATCATTATTTATTACTTTTTTTATTATGTTTTTAGAATAGTCATATAGCAAACTTGTATAAATATCTCAAATAACATTCTATACTCTCATAAATGGTAAGATCCAAATCCGATACCAAATACAGAACATGTTATTTGGAATCGGAATGAAGCTCTGAATACAATAAACGAAAAAAGAAAAAAGTTAGCTTTACCCTTTTCTAAACGCCCTGCATACATTCTTGTAGCTTACTAGAAAAGTTTAATTAATTCTTTACAACTTTACATATTATTTCGATGAACTTAAATCTACCTACTTACGTATTTCCAATTAAATTTACATTAAAATGGTCTTCAGAAACAATGTTGCAATGTTAGAGAGGTTAACGTTTTTAACGTTTTTCTTTCTGCGCTCATTTTACGAGTCTATTTTGCAACTTTATTCAGTAACAATGTATATTTAATACAAATAACTCTTAGTAATATCCCAAATGGAAATCATATACAGATATAAAGCATAATGCTTTATTAAGTATACCCGTGCGAATGCCGTTTGAGATCACGGGTCTTCGCTGTGGCGGCGACCGTTTTCTGGGGGCGTGACCAGACAAAAATTTGAAATACCGACAAACGCCATTTCGATTATAACAGTACATGTAATTTATCAGTTTTGCAAAAAGTTGCAGTATTAGGTACATGCCATAAACTTGGGTAACAACAACGAAAATATGATTATCGACTATGGTACTAGTAGTAGTAGCGTGGGCGGCATCAGGCTAGCAAATAGGCCCTTGCATCCCATTACCTCTCCAATATCTGCCCTCGGCCTTCCTCGAACCTACCCGACGCCCTGATGAACGCCAGGTCTTGGTCCATGGTAGGCCCCTCATCTCTTTCCTTTGCAGCTCCTCGGTGCCAAAGATCATATATCTTAGTCTTCCAAGGGCCGCACAATATCCTAGAAAATGGATAGAGGTCTCCTTCCTATCTCCGCATTCCGGACATAAGGGACTCTCCTCTATACCTATCAAATTCAAATGCCTTCTGAGTCTGCAGTGGCCTGTCAGGACCCCCACCGTTTGGTTCAGGGACCTTCAACTATGGTTCAGCAGCCACATCGTCCTAGATTTATTGGGTTCATTGAAGAAGTCGTTGGCCTGTCTCCTCCATCCTCCATTCCTTCTTCATTTCCTCCTAGTGTTTGATAGGTCCATTTATTAAGGGCACTATTCATGCTACCTCGCGTAATTCTCAGGATGGGTTCGGGTCCCTGGCAAGGTGCCCCAGATCCGAGACGAGCTAGCAAGTCAGCCGTCTCATTACCGGGGATTCCCTTATGGCCAGGAACCCAGACCAACTCCACTTCCCTTTGGCTGGCCAGGGACTCTCCACACTCCTGAACAAGACTAGATCTCGTCCACGAAGAGCCAAGGGCTCTGAGTGCAGCCTGACTACCAGAGCAGATAAAGATTTTCGTCTTCACACAATTCCTTACTTCTTCCTTGCCTGCTACCATCAAAATAGCAAAAACCTCCGCCTGGGAAACCGTGGAGTATGTGCCCAGCGAAAAGCTCTGCCGGATGTCCAGGTTTTCTAGATATATTTCTGCCCCAGAAAACTCATACCCTACCCGGGATACATCTGTATAACATATCAGAGATCCCGGGAGAAACATGTCCTCTGCCCTCTTCCACTGCTCTCTCGAAGGGAAGGCAGTGGTATACCTCCTTCCCAACCTTAATTTATCCTTCGCTTCAATAACCCTCAAAGCGGAGACTGAAATCTCATTTTCCGCCCTTAAGGCCATAGCAGCGTGACCCTCCACTCGACCTTCTACCTTCCAACAGCCTGCATCCCTTATTCTCAGGTAGGTCGTCTCCTTTACAATCCATGTTGGTAGGGGTGGCAACCCCAACAAAACTTCCAGGGCGGCCGTTGGAGTTGTCCTCATCGGCCCTGTAATACCCAAACAAACCAGCAATTATTCTATTTTTTTCCAAATCTACCGCCAAAATGATCTTGTTATATTTTTTAGTTACTTTCCTTGTGTATATATGACTTCTTCATTTACTCTTCTTAGTTTAAAAATAGATTATAGATATTATTACTTACAGACTATGCAGTAGTAGTACTATACCGGGTGTCCCGAAATTAGGAAGCAATATTTCTCCAGGTTGTTCTATGTCGAAAAAGATTACATCTTCTTCATACAAACATGGGTTCAAAAATTCTTCCTACGGAAGTTATAGCCACTCTGATGATAATTTTTCTGAATAAACGAAATCAATCGAAATATATTTATGAACTTACGTTTTAACCTTGAAGGGGGAGGGATAAAATTTACCATCACTTTTTTATGATTTGACTTTTCTATTTTTGTCTGCAAAATTTTCCGAAGCGGCTCGGCTTAAAGAAAACTGATTTTTTTTGCTGCTACTGCTGCTTCTGTTGTAGTTGGACAATGGATGTCCTAAGAACCCACATTTATATACCAAAAAACCTGTTTTTTCCCACAGAATACTCCTCTGGATTTATAATCTCTACTTAAAAACACCCTGTGACACCTTCACTTAACTTTATGAAAAGTTAATAAATGTAATGATGTGTAAATAATGCATTAGTTATAAAAATTGAAAGCTGAGACTAGTGAAGAATGTCTGTCCATTTATTCTAGTATTTTCACAAAAGCCTCATACATATTCAGTGCCACTTTGAAAAAATTAATTAGATATGCGACTGAAATAGTGCGACGAGAATTAAAAGTTTTAGGAATGTCTTAGATGCACTCTGCAGTAAGTGCCTTTCAGTAATCCTGTAAATGGAAATACCATTTCTTTATATCACAAAAAAAAATTTAAACTACTACGTGTAGGTACTATATTTAAGGAGATTTACTTCTTCATTGTCTTTTCTGTGGATTTGCTACTAAAGCCCTGCAACCCAGTCATACTGTTAGATAAATAGCTTTGTCCTTCGTCCAAAGTCCAAATGTCTACATGCCAGAATTTGCCTTAACTCGCAACGCCCAAGAAAGGTTCAGCAAGGAGCATTAATCTTGTGTAAGCATTGTAACCTACGCACTGGCTCAGTGTGAAGTATACGGACCCGTCCAGCCTTGACAAGTTTTCAGTTATATTGTAAAGTTGTGTCTTGCCATCAGTCACTTTGCTCAGGCATTAAGACGAATGTTCCGTATTTAGACAGAAATTAATGAAAAGCTTTGGGTTACAAACGCGAATTTTTAACTTTAATATACAACAAATGGAATATAAAAGGAAATTGCTGCTATTTAATTTTGTGGCATAAAATACAATAATGTGTATAACTTTTTACACATTTTTTTAGATATTAATAATATTGTGTGAAACTAACTACTATGCGGACTAATGCTCCAACTAGCGTTGAATTACGCACACGATGTCTACCCATATATTCATTATTGTTATAAATTTTGTAGATTTTTTACTATATTGTAAGAGTATTTCAGCTAATATAAATCAATTTTCATACATCTATTACTGAAGTCACATAATTTCATAGACAAAATATGATTCAATAATATTTTAAAACGACATTAATCTGTCTAAATTTACTAACAAAAAAGACATACCTATAACAGTGCCTAAAAGTAAAAATGAAACATTAAAAACAAAGATCATATTTATTTATTATAAATGTTATAGGTTCTCTTCTTTAACAGTAATGCAAGTACTAGTTACCGGAATGAAGAAATTGCTAGTAGTGGCAAGAAAAATCGCTAATGTGTCGTATTGAATGGACGAAGTTTTGCGTACCATTTTGCGGCCATACCATTAATCACATATTTTTGTTAATAATCCCATTGCTTTGTAAGATACACACTTGAAATTTTGCACGTACTTTTATCTTATTCCGGCATACTTATCATGTAGTTTTGGTGAAAAAAAATCGAAGGGCGAATAGAGGTAACTGAGGGATCCAGTACCCTTTATCCCCTTCAATTATTTCTAAGTACGCCTATGCAGCTTTTTCTTAAAATATCAAACGTAGAATTTGTAGTGACCATAAATCTATACTTAATTCACTATCATTTTCAAGTGAATGGTATGGCCTTCTATTTTAGGATACTCTGTATAACTTAAAAGTTTAACTTTGAACTTGAGTTCAGTATCTTTCTACAACCGAGAATCAATTCACAAAAATGAAACTTATCTGTTATTAGGTATATATATAAATAAAGCCATGTCAAATTACTAAGTTACGGAACGCAAGTACCTAGGTACTTCGATTTTTTTTTTAATTTCTAATTATGTGTAATTCTTTTATACCTATCACAAATTGCGTGTAATCTACTACCACAAAATGCGAAAAAACAGTAAAAACAAATCTTGTAAGAAAAGCAGCTTTAGATACTAAACTCATCATTTATAGAGCAAATTATTGTGATAATTTTGTTCCTGAAGAAAGTAATTGTGTAATATGTGTGTTTTATATTAGTTTTTACAAAGTATTTTATGGAACAAATAATTTTCAGTTCTTTAAAATTTTTATAAAAGCATTATAATGCGTTATACAACATTTATAAATAATTATATATAAGGATTGTAAACATATTGTGTAAGAGTCGTATACTTGGCAAACTACTTTTAATTATAACTTTATAAAATAGTTGTATTAACGTGGTTTATTAAGGATACATATGGAAATTAATAAAATTATTTTTTGAAATGCCCTTATTAATAAAAAAAAATATAGTTGTGTTTAATCAAAAAAAATATTTCCT
>JALDAQ010000408.1:0-13553 GCA_025584915.1 Monochamus saltuarius
TTTAAAACTAACGATAGAGAAACTCCAACATCTACTCAACTCAATACATATTGGTGCAATAAATAGTGCATTAACATCAATCCTTTTAAATCACAGTTTATCATTTTCAATCACAAGATTAATCCAAACTCTCCTACCATCCAACTAAACAATCATTATTCGCAACAAGTCTTCAATCAAATGCCTCGGAGTTATATTAGATCAAAAACTCAACCTCCAGGAGCACACAAATTCTATTAAAAAGAACTGCATTGCCAGAGGGAAACACTTTCACAGTCTAACATACAAAACCAGAGGATTATCTAAAAAAACAGCTTCACATATCTACAAAACCATCTGCAGACTAATCATAGAATCCTCTTTATCTAAATGTCCGGAAGAAGGCACTTCAACATCTCAAAGTAGCAAAAACTTCTACAATAAGATCCATCACAAAAATACGTTACCCCAGAAATCCTCTCCACAACCCTCCAAATGAGTTACTGTACGACACTACCAACATAGGACCCATCAGATTTCAAAAATTATCCATTAAGTTCTGTTAGACCACCCACAACATGGAAATGCTACAGCCTTTTTGCAAAACAAGAAATATCACGGAACGTCCTCTCAAAAAATATACTACATCTACCACTTGGGAAATCTTGCAAGAGCTAAGTGACTAAAAACCAAGTGAAAAAACTGTCATTTATAATTTTTTTTTATAAGTATAATCATATTACTTTTTTTAAATATGTAAATATGTACGTTCTTATTTTAATTATTTTTAACTCGTATATCTGTAAATTGTAAAACTGGCTGAAGGACTTCGGTCGATGGCCATTTGATTTAGCCAATAAAATACGTTTATTGTTATTTATTGTAATTTAGCATGGAAGGAAATCATTTGAGATCAAAATTGTTATTATCTCTCGCACTGAATAAGCAATTACAACACAAAATTGCTTCAAATAAATACTCAAGTAAAAGAAAGATGTCACATTTAGATGACGATTATGTACCGGAGAGTGAGTCAAATTCATCCGAATGCGAGTCTTCCTGAGACGACGCAAAAGATATTATTATGAATAATGGTGCTAATAATAACGTCATTTATTTCTGAGATCGTTTTGGATATTATTAACAATGCACTGGATTACGAGTATATTAATAATAAGAATACAGTTACTTTTACAAATGAAACTTTAAAGAGAGATATTAATAAGGAACGCGGATATTATGATATCATCACCATCAACAAGTTCATCTGAGGAAGTTAGTAACCTTATTACATATTCCATAATGAATAGTACAATTGAGGAAATTTATAATACTGTAATTACAGTAACAGGAAAAAACTATACTATTCGCAAACGCAGATTGTTGGATGTGCCTTCATGTGTGATAAAAAACAAAAAGTGCAAAGAAAGTCATGATGTTAAAGATCCATGTACGGACAAGTGCCGCTTGAAGTGTCCTTCATTAGTAACAAAGGAAATGCAGATGAATATAAACAAGCAATTCTGGTCTTTAGACCCGAATATGCGTAATAATTTTGTTCTGCATGCCATGAAACGGTTTAAGAAAATAAGGAGTACTGCGGGTCCTAATTCGACTCGCAATAATACATGCGAATATTATTTGAAGAACGAGGATGGAACAGAAATGACGGTATGCAGAAAGTTGTTTCTTGCTGTTTTTGGGATATCCACCTGAAAACAATAGAATCTTGAAAACAGTAAGAAATAGCACTAATAAAGTACCTTCGTCTTTGGCAGTAGATAGTGATCGAAGAAGGCGGCATCCAAATAAAAATAAAATTGATGCATCTACGGTCCTAGAGCACATACCATCATTCAACCAACAAAATAAATTATGAGGTGTATCGTCAACAAGTTAATAAACTGAATATATCTTTCGCAAAACTTGGATGCGAAGAGTGTTTTTCATGTGAAAAATATAAACTTCACAGAACAGAAAAAACACATATTGATGAAACTACTTGTGAAGCATGTTCGTCATAAGAAGTACATCATAAAAAATACGCTGCAGTTAGAGAAGAGTACCAAGCACATGGTGTTGTCGCCGAAACATCAAAAGAACAACTTTTTGTATCAGGTGTCCTGCAAAAGGTATTTAATTACAATATTTCTCTTAAAGTAGATATATTTTCAAAAATCTCATTATTTGTTACTATGCTCCTTCGAGCAGATATGTTTAAAGAATTGATTTTTAAACCAAGAATTATAGCCTTCAACGAGAGTTTTGCACCAATAGGCAAACAATTTGACTAAAAACAAACTTACAACAGTTATTTGGCATGAAGGTGTGGCAGGGCGTAAGGTAGAAGATATCATTTCCACCTTTTGCATTATTTTTAAAGAACAACAACATAGAAAAAATTACAATCTGGTTATACAATTGTTCTGCCCAGAATAAGAATTGGACCGTTTTATCTTTTTTTGTTTATATAGTCCAGAAGTTAGATTGAACAATTTGGTTTTGAAATGTTTTGAACCAGGCCACACTTCATGTGCGGACCAATTACATCACCAAGTTGAACAGTCACTGAAGAAAAAAATTAATGTGTATGATTTTATTGACTTCCAAAGTTCCGTACAAGCTGCAAATTCTAGAACAGTACTCGCCATGAAAAAATTTTTAACTGGAAAGACTGCACTTCGAAATGTAAAATTCAAAAATCCAAACCTTATTTACAAGACATGGTTCTTATTTCCTTCGAAAGACTGATTTTAAATTAAAATACAAAACTTTCTTCAAAGAAAATCCCATAAGCCGCGTACACATACAGCGAACGAAGACGAACGAACGGTTCCGAACGAATTCGTTCGGATAATGTGTACGTACCAACGAATGGGTTTGTACGTGTTCATTCGCCTTCGCAAATCTTCGCTCAAAAAGCGGTAGATCAAAGAAAATTCGCTGGAGAATTCGTTCGGGTTAATTTATATGTGGAAAAATGGAGTGGAATAACACAACTTTGTTGGAGCTTATATCTTTGTATCAAAAACGAGTGTTTGTGGAATCCTACTGACGTTGATTATACAAGCAAAACAAAGAAACTAGATGCCTGAAATGAAATAAGTGATGCACTGAAATGTGAAAGTAGTGAGGTTAAAAAGAAAATGGAATCACTTTTGTCTTCCTTTCGACGTGAACGACAGAAACAAGAAATAAAAACGGGTTCTGGCACCGAAGATGTTTACAAATCTACATGGTTTGCTTTTAAACATATGCTGTTTTTATTGGATAAATTTGTCCCAAAACAAACAAAAAATACTGAGGTAAGCAATATATTTTTTATTAATAATATATAAATACATATTTTAATAGTCCATATCCTAATAATAATCACGCATATTTGCTTTGCCAGCTGACACTACCCTCGGCCATAAAATATTCCGCGAATTCATATCTAATAGCTTCATTATTAGCAGAAGTTTTTCTTCCTTTCTTAGTTAATGGCAGAAATGACTCGTTGTTTTCTTTTTCTTGGCGCCAAGCACCCGGAATTATTGTTCCATCCTGCTTATATTCATCAAATGTTCCTGGTGGTGTGTAAACGTTCCGTGAATGTTTACCCTTTCTTAAAAGGTTGTGTAAATAAATGCATGCTAAAACTACCATTGTTGCTTTTTCTGGTGACAACAGCATTACTTTTCTTAAAACTCTGAATATAGAAGACATTATGCCAAAAACATTTTCGATTATTCGCCTCGCGCGACATAATCTGTAATTGAAAATTCTTTTTGTTGATCCTTTTTTTGTTCTACAGGATATGCTTTTAATAAATGTTCATGAAGACTAAAAGCATCGTCTCCAATAAATACATAGAGAACTTTCATTTCCCTACCAGATAGAGATTCGTCAGATGGAAAATTAAATTCATTGTTTTCTAGTTTTTTCCAAAATATTGAGTTTTTTATCACACCGCCATCTGAAATTCTACCTTGGCAGCCGACATTCGCAAACAAAAAGCAATAATTTGAGTCAGCTATCCCCAACAAAACTATACTAAAATTTTGTTTGTAATTAAAATAGTCACTGCCGCTGCGTATTGGTGCCTGTATTATACAGTGCTTCCCGTCTATAACACCAAGGCAATGAGAAAAATTACTTTTTTTGTTCGTAGTTTTCAGCTATTTGCTTCCATTTTTCTTTTGTAGTGGACATCTGCAAATAAAAAATAACTATTTTATATATATTTTGTTTCACACCATTTAATATAACTTTTTCTTTCAGGAACACCTTGAACAAATAGATGAAAGCAATTCAAACAATATAATAGCTGAAGATTCTACTGCAAACATCGAAGAAAACCTACTATTTACCACCACGAACCGCATCAAATCGGAAAAAAAAATAATCGCCGAAAAAAAATAAAAGACAAAAGCAAATGGCTGTAGATTCTAGGTCAGAAGAAGCATACAAAATTTTGCAGGATACAGTCCAAACACGAAACCTACGCGATGATAGCACTGTTTATGGAGAGTTAATCGCATCCAAACATCGGAAGTACAGCTCACATACAAGAAGCGTGGTTGAGCAAGCAATTTCAAATATCCTTTTCAATGCTGATATGGGTCGTTACGAGTCAGACGCTCAAGTTAACTCTCATTCTCAAAACTTTTATTCTAATTCCACTACAGTTAGCAATTACCATCAGGAACCACAAAGTATTAGAGTATATTCATCCACACCTTCTCCTTCGGGCTCAATAAATACATTTAATTATGATCAACAATCAGAAGTTACTAAAACTTCTTATGTTTCCACACCATCGCCTTCTCTCTGCAACTCAACATCCCTTGTTGATTATATAAATGCATTTAACTAGAAAGTACTGTTTTTATTTTTTAGAAAATAATTTTCATTTCTTTACGTTATTAAAAAAAAATCAATTATCTTGTAGTTGTACTTTTGTTTGATAAAATATTTAAAGGTGTACTTTATTTTGTGCATTATTAACTTACCTTAACATATTCCTTAAGGGTCTCAACGATAGCATTACAAACTTCAGGGACTATTCTTGAAATAAGCTGTTTTGATATTTTAAATGTATACATCAAGCTAGTATAGGAATCACCTGTAGCCAAGTATCGTAAAGTCAACATTAATCTTTCTAATGCAGGTATCGAGTCTCTGAATGCCGTGTCTTGTTTACTAATTTGGAAACCAATTCGGTTTAATAATCATTCGAAGTCGGTAGAATTTATTCTGCAAAAGTTTTGGAAAAGGCCATAATCCATTTCGGCTGTTAAATCGTGCATTAAATCCGTCCCTCTGTACGTATTCCTACTTTTAAATAATGAAGTCATCCACCAATGACGCTTTCTCTTTCGCTGAGGGTGCCTAGTTTCCTCATTAGTAATAACACACACTGCACTAGCAATAATTATTAATTCGTCATCAGACACCATAATTACTGTCCGGTCACAATACCCGAGCGAACCAAAGAGAATGAACGCGAAAAAATTCGTTCGTTAAGTGTGGACGGCAAGCCGATTTTATCAGCAAAGGCCAAACAAATTTGTCCAAATCTTTCCGAACGAATTCGTTCGCCTTCGTTCGCTGTATGTGTACGCGCCTATAGATATAGATTTTTTCGTTCGTTTTTGATGGCTAAGTTTTCGACTGGAATTCCAAAGCCACAATGCCGCAACTATGGTCGAGGAATCACTCATGAGCTAAAGGAAATCTTGTTATCAAAGTGGCGCCCAATTCTCACACGCAGCTTGCCTTTCTGGGAAAACTTGACCGTTTCTAAAGAAAATGATGATTTAGAAGATCTATGAAAAAATAGAGTTAGTGGATTTATTCGTTCAGTGTTATTATAACGGCATGTTCATATAATTTATTTACATTTTATATGTGAACATTATTATTAGAAATTAAATTATTATACTCGATAATGATTTTATTTGTAATAAACCAGTAATAACTGAACGAAGATGTTTAATTTCCCAATTTTTATTGTTTTGCTTACTTAGAAAAAAGAGCCTTATTTGTAATTTGACATGGATAGACATTATAATAATTTTCATGGCTTTACTTGCGTTCAGTATGAAACTATCAAGTCGAATACTTATATCGAGGGGTCATCCACTAGCTGCATTACAGGTACAAATCGTCTAAAATTAAGTTACATTACGTCTCATTACGTCATAATACTCTACATTACGCTACATTACATATATTAAATTCACATTACGTTACATTACATTACAGTGCGCTTTTACGTTTGCGAGCACGTTTTCCTCATTTCGCGTGTGTAATTCGCCCTAGACACTTTGAGGATTTTTACGCGAATGTAAATTTCGAGGTTAATTTCTTATATTTGAAGAAGGTAAAAGCCGTATGACACTACAAAGAATTTTCAACAAAATTAGTGATTTTGTTGGTAATTTTCGTTAAAAAAATGTAAATTTTAGTTAATTTATGTATGCTACAATGAATACAAATTATAAAATTTACAATAAAATTAAACTTGTTGCACCTGCGTATTAACTGGTTTTATGTGACACCATCTGCTGAGGATGATTATGTAAGTAAAATTTTATAGGAAGGGGACCTATAACACTGTCGTTTATATATTCTGTGATTTTAGCGTCTATCCCATAGAACACATTAATCAAATAACCTTATTTTATATTTTGATTGTTTATATTTGATATTTGTGATCTGAAATGTTTTATGTAGAATAGTAGTAGTAGACTTAAAAATGATAAAAAAAAAGGAGTGGAGTCGAAACTGGTTATTAAGAAGAAAGAAAAACAGAGGCATTTTAAGCATGCTCGAAAAAGAATTGTTACCTCAAAATTATTTAAGAATAAACAGTGATCAATTTAATTATATACTACACTTAATTGAACATAAAATACAACGACAAAGTACATCTTCTCGGGAAGCCATTAGCGCTAAAAGTCGGTAAGTATTTAACCAATTTTTATAAAAAAAAATTGGATTATTTAATTGTTTTAATATTCTCAGATTACAAATAACTCTAAGGTTTTTAGCAACCGGTGAAACTTATAGATCTTTGATGACAGTACTCGTATCCATGAAAGTATCATATCCCGAATTGTCCCAGAAGTAGGTGAAGTTTTAAAGAACAAATACCTCAGATGTGCTATTTAATCTGTAAAACGGCAGTATTAGTTACTGTATTACTGAATATTGTCGTCCAGATTCCAAAAACAATTCAGTTTTATAACCGATTTTTATGAATTATGGCAATACCCCATTGTCAAGGACCTTTGGATCGATGGCACATAACCTTTGGACCTCCAGTGTCTGATGGTTCATATTATATTAATTATAAGGGGGACCATAGTATTGTGCTTTTGGGACTATTCGATGCTCATTATAGATTTATTTACGTTAATGTAGGTGTGAATGGAAGGATAAGCAAAGGTGGTGTTTTCCAAGCAACTGCACTTTCAAAAGCAATAGCAACAAATCAGTTAGATTTACCACAGCCAATTCTGTCAAAATAATAAATTTTGCATATTTAAATATATCAATTTTGATAAATATTGTTATATTCGATACTTCTTTGTTTCTATTGAATATCTGTGAACTAAATATATTTTTCAAAACCACTGTAATGTATGTAAATTGTTGAAAATTCAATAAAATATTTGTGTGACAACTGGTTTATTTATTTCTTAAAAATTTTTATTCCATTACACAATATTTGTGTAATTTCAAATTCGACTTCAAGTTTAATATCTTCATCAACAATCTGATTTAATTTAGAGCAAATATATTCTGCAAAAATGGCATTTACTGATTTTTCTTCCACTGTATTATTACAAGTACCCGTTACAGAATTTGATAAAACTTTTAGTGCACCTGAAGCTTCTAGTAAAGCTTCATCAGTTGCTGACAACTGGTGCATGTTCTTTCTTTTCGGGTATTTTCTTATTGGAGTTTGGGTAACACTACTACTTGCTTCAGAAGAGAGTCTGCTGCGGGTACAAGTCGAAAATTTTGTTTCTATTCTATTCCTTGACTCTGAAAACAGGTATAAAAGATCAAATTAGTGACATACATGTTTTTTTATAAATATACTAAACCGGTTTATAGTGTTGGCCAAATTACTACTTAAGGTAGGTACAATGTATTGCAATAATAATGGCATTCTAAAACGAATTGGTGATTTATTTGAATTGCTGACTGTATTCGTAATAAAATCTACTTTCAATATCAGTTCTTAGTTGTTTCACTCACTAATACAGATTTAATGAAATTTTTAGTCAGAACTCCAGTAATTCAAAAACTGATTTGAAGCAGTGTCATTAATGCAATAGATTGTAAGTACGCTTACGATTAGATTAAATATTGCACCATTTACCATTAGAAAAATATATATAAAATATATCAATATACCTCAGTCTCTAGAGCATCTTCTACTTCCTGCTGAATATCAGAACTGGTATATCTACTCTCATCTTCAATTGTATCTGTTGCTCTTCGTGGAATGTGGGATTCTGAGACAAATTTCATAGTGTCATAATACCATAGTGTAGATACATATATCTGAAAAATAACATGTCCATGTTTTATATGTAAAAAACAAATGACACTACCTATATAATTATCTCATCTGCAGACATCCCTGAATGTATCGACGTCAAATCTTTGTTATGTTCCTAAAGTTAAATTTGAGTGCCAAGAACTTGCTCTATATCTCATCTGTATTATTAAGGCTTGACAGTCTTTAATACTTTTAGTATTTCCTCAAGTGCTGTCTGTCGCATATAGCGATTTTTATACTGAGGGCATTTCGCGTTGTACAAATTTAGAACGTGTTCTAAATTTTTATGGACATAATTCTTCTCAAAATTATTTGATTTGTTTTCTGTATGAAACTACAAAACTAGCGTAGAACAGAATTATTCCAAAAATTCTGTAGAGAATTTTTAGTGTCATACGGCTTTAAGTAGTAACTTCTGTATATTGTATTTTTTTATATAAATATTCATTATTCAAAATATTAATTCAGAAAGTATTGAATCTAGGCTTTTAGTAGAGTGAGATCAGACCTCTACCACTTATTTAATGTTTTTTTATGTATAATCAGTTGGACCGAGGATGTGACGTTTGCTTCTGCCGAGGCTGCTGCACCTCGCGGCGCGTACTTTGAGATCTAAAACGAAAGCGAATGCGTTTGAGATCACGAATCTATCCTGCTACGAGTGAATAGAAAAGTAATGTTGAACACCTAATGCTAAAAAAATACTAAACTTCTTCGCCAACCAACACTTCGCTAATTCATCGAATTTTTTAAAAATTTAAAAAAAGATTCAGGGCCCTAAGTATTTATCATACTTTTCGAGAATCAGAATTTTGATTACGTTTTTAGAGTACACCGCTCCTACTATGGCAGCTTGCGATGTGTAGTATATTTTAGTCCGATTTTACTCCACTATTAGATGGTTAACCGATTATCAAATATTTTATTTTGACAAAACGATTTTTGCACGTAAAAATAAGAATGTTTTGGGCAGGGCCCGCTCTTGGAGGTAGACATTGTAGGCGACCGCCTAGGGCGTCACATTCAGAGAGGCGGCAAGTTGATGAAAAATTTAAATATTCACATTTAAAGCAATCACACAGTCACAACTCGACATAAAAATCTCTAGAGCCGGCCCTGCCTCTGGGTAGTTTTCAATAAAATATATTGATCACGAAAGTAAAGACATTGAATGTCTAAAATCATGGCAAATAACCATCTTAACAAAATTATAGAACAGTTGAATATAACATATTTTTTACTACCTAAATATTTAACAAAGTTGTTAATTTACACAGGCATCGACAATTTCCATTCCTTGACCAATTTTAATAAATCTACAGATGTGTTAGCTATTGAAAAATTTGCAAAAGAAGACCTATCAGAAATATTAACGGAAAATGAAAAAATTTAATTCTTTGGTATATATTCCCAAAAGATTTCTGCTTTTAAGATTGTTAGCGGACCTTTAAAATTGCTGGATATCTTAATAGACAACTGTAAATTGTGCATCAGTGACAGCCATGGATTAGTAAAGAAGCGCAATAATTCTGCGCTTGACCCAACCCCATCGCAAAAAAAAATAAAAGACAAATGATTAATGAAAATCAAAATAATATTTCAAATTCTGAATCAAATTTTAAAATAACAAGAAAAACCCAATTAAGAATATAAAAAATATTATAATAAACTATGTTAAACCACTAATAAATAGTTTATATGACGATACAAAAATAGAACAGGTATTACATAAATGGGAGAATATTAACATTAAAATACAAAATAAAATGGTCCATATAGCATGCCCAGAATGTGGATTTATATAAAAAACCTACACAAAACATGAAAATAATAAGAGTAACTGGATATTGTCAAATTTCAATAAACATTTTAAAAATAAAAATATTAAAAGAAGCAAATGAAAACAAGTAAAGAAAAAGTTGCAAATAATTCCAGTATTTTATCATTAAAATGGTCCAATCAGCAGAAAAAGACACTTCAAATACGAGTGCAAACTCTGTTATAAATATATCTAATGGCAAAGTTTATCCTCTGAGCAAAATTTTGTTCAGGGCAGGACTACTAAAGAGGAGGCTCCGAGGGAAGCTCAAGCTGAGAGTTGTAGTTCTATCTCAAATATATGAAGAGGAAAAATGAAAGTATATTCTGATCTCAACAACTTCAAAGAAAAAGGAATCTCCAGTTTGATGAGTCAGAACTAAAAATTACGGACCATTTTAAAATGTGTGACAAAATAGAGCAATTTATAGTAAAAGACCAGTTTACTCTAAAACAATTAAATTCGACATTGGAATTGTTGCAAACTCAAGATCCAAACTTTTTTAATATGCTAAAGAAAACTGCTTTTAAAAATTCTAAAGCAACGTCAAAGGCTTCAAATCGTTACTCAGAAACATTAAAATAATTAAGTTTATACACTTTTCTTACCAAGCGATAGACTTGCTGGCTGTTCCCATTGTTCAATAGATAGTATAATTCTGATGTACTCAGCATTTTTCGAATGCGTATAAATACTATTGAAACTGGGCTAATGTCAGCCAGTCCATGGCCAAATGACGGCGGTCATCTGTTGGCTGACTCAGACCTCTAGATGCTCATCAACGCACAGGTCTCCTTATTGTAAGTATGGTTATTGGTATGATTGTTTTAAATAAATTTATATTTGTATTAAAAGGTTGAGTTTCATTATCTCTCGCAGGAGCCAAGCCAGTACCCAAAAATATAATAGATGCATTATTTTTATATGTTTAAAGGTTGGTGGAGGACTTTTCGTGACATTTGGGGGAAGCACCAAACTTCCATTCTGTAGAGTCACACACTTTCCGTGACAGTATGAATCCAATATAACATTATTAATATAAAAATCCATTTAAATTAACAGTAAACTAACAAAAATAATTATTAAAAAGCGATATAATAGATCTACATATGTTATTAATATTTTCTATTCTACTTAAAAACTATTTCTTATAGCCATTCAGTTGTGATTCTGTGAAGATGTTGATAAAGATCGAAGTACTCTATTATGCTGGTTATTCAATTTGTTCGGGATATTTTTATAGGACGTATCTGGAGTTTGAAGTTGTGACTTGGAAGTACTACCTTGTGATTTGAAATTACTTTTTTTAGTATTCTTATTTGTATCAATTTTGTTTCCTTATCTGGCACCTGCTGATTCTGTTTCTCTTCTATTTCTTTCTCTTTTTGTCTTGACGCTGGTACAGGTGTGGTTGAGGCACTAGTAGTCTTCCTTCGACCTTCTTCGTCTTCTTCTGTATTAGATAATTCTTGAGCAGCAAACTATTTATTTCCTATTACCAATTTATTTCCTCTTATGTAACAAGTAATGTTTTCATTTGATTATTTTTCTTTTGTTAGATAATACCTTACACCAGTTACAGCGGCGGCTACGGAACCCCTCGGAGGACCAACATTATCCGAGGAACGGATCCGACCGTACAGTCGTAATACCAACAATAGAAACCGAAATCAATATATGGACGGGCCCAGAGACACCGATAGCGGGTCTGTCCCCCACAGAGCCTAGCCCGAAAACAACCAGGGCAGGTAAAAGAATCCCGGCTAATGCTAGGGATGTGCATTTTAACTCTGCTTCTGGCAGCTACCTGTTACCGAGGTCACGGCATAACAACCCGTAAAATCACCATGTATCAAATTACAGCACTGGCCGTGAAAGCCTGAAAACCACTATAATTTGTAATTATTGTTTTTATCTTTCAGTTAGGTATCGAACAATGAAACGGCAACATTTATTTCTAATCGTACATGCATGACCATCCCTCAGAATTAACGTTGCTAAAAAGAAATTAGAATACAAAGCAAGTGTTTAATATAAAATCAGATGTAATAATGTAATTTTATTTTATTGTTAATTAATCCAGAAGGTACCTATCACATAGTAATTTCAAGTAATTTGTAATTATTGTTTTTATCTTTTAGGTATGTTACACAAATTACATTGATACAAAACGATTTGTAATATAGGACACCAAACAGAATGAACGAAAAATATCACACAGACACTTGGTTAGAATTTTATACATGGAATGATGAATAATAAAAAGATATCCCCTAACTCACTTTGGAGAGTATTTTACAAGAACACAATTTTCAAAAATGTCACACAAGACTAAACGAGTAATTTTTTATATTTTATTATACCTAGCTATGATTCAGTTGTAATCAGCATAATTTTAATTAAAAAGTAATACTGCCGTGTTAATTGAAAAAGGCGTATCTCAAAATTCGGTGATTTTGAGGTTATGGTTTTATCTGATCCCTGATAGTTAGATCTTGTTAGTGAAGAAATAAAGACATATCTACAATTCTATATTAAACAAAAATACTTAGTCGTATCTACAAAAATGCCGAAATTATTAAAATAAAAAGACGTAAGTGACTTTGTTAGTAAGAAATAGCGTATCTGCAAATAATTTTGTAGTTACACCATTTATTACTAATAATTCTGTTCTTTCTCCGACAGATTTCTATGACGCAATCGCAATTCGCAATGATAGGTTAACCTCACTTTTCAACCGGTAATTGTGAACCTATCATGTGGTGTTTGAGTGCTTTTTCTAGTAACTAGAACGTTGAAAACTTTGCAAATACAATTTAAATTGTTTTTAGTGACATTAGATTACAATTTCAGCTACTTAGGTAAGTCGTCTTTATATTTTTTTTGTTTATCTATCGGTTAATCTGTAATGTTGATTAATTTGTGGCTGTAACTTCTTATACAGGTTACAAAATGTCATCCAGAAGTAAAAAATTAGTAACATTGGCTTTGAATGTAAATTTACGGAAAAATATCGAGGAATTGAAAATGATGAACAGAACTAAAAACAAAACTAAGCCCGATCCTGATCCAAATGTTGACCCTGATAACAACGGACATAATAAAAAAGTAAATATAATTAGTGATGTTCTGCTGAAAGCGGGAAATACAGAAAATTATTATTCTACAAAAGAAAGCGATGGTGATGTAAATATA
>JALDAQ010000041.1:0-67000 GCA_025584915.1 Monochamus saltuarius
GGGTGTACGGCACTCAGCCGGAAACATTGCAAGTGCTACGTCAGAGAATTGTAGAAGAATGCCGATTAATAACTGCGGATGTCTTTAATAATGTTCGAACAGAATTTGAAAACTGACTGTATTATTGTTTGGAAGTTAACGGGGGTCATTTTGAGCAATTCATCAAATAAATCTGATTTATTATTTGCTTCAGCTTTTTTATTTCATTTCTGACTTTTTTGTAAACTGATAGACACAGCAATAACAATTAGGTAATGCGGTCATGTGTAGTAGATGAAAAACTAATTAGTGGTGGGCATTTGTGTAGAAATTACTACGCGTAAGTTGGTTTGTCATCTTTTCGTTTGTAACCAATAATTGTGTCAAATCTCAACCGATTTCTAAAAACGGTACGTCACTGTATTCGCAATGAAAAGGGCTTTAAAATGATGTGCCACAAGTGGGGTAGTTGCATTTGAAATTTTTAAGTTGGGGTTGCTAGGCATTAGGGGGATGAACATATCGAGTTGGCTTGAGTGTCAAAAAAGCTCCCCCCAAGAACAAAAATCGACGGGTCTCGGCGAATTTTGAAACATTATTCGGTTTTCCAATTATAGGGGAGAGGGTCAAATTTTCGTTGGGATACCCTGTATATACAGTATGCGCCAAAAGTATGGAATAAATTCAATAAAAACGAAACAATTATTTTTTGAGAAAAATCCTCGAACAGGTCGATTTTTAATTTAAAAAATACATATTTTAGCGTAAAATGCGATTATCAAATGTCATTTGTTTTCGAGTAATGACGTCATCGATTTTTTTTAAATGGCAACACCATATTTTTTTCTTGATTCTGAAAGATCGTTTAATTCTCTATCAGACAATACTAAAACTTTGCCCTCTTACATAGGAAAGTTTTCGAGTAAATGACGATTGAATGTTAGAAAACGTAAATTTTACCCATAAAAAAGTAACAATTCTGAGGTATGTAAAATAAAATACAATTGATTAAATTTTATACTTAAATTAAATGTTCGACTAGAAAGGTGGCAAGTCGGCTATCGCCGACTTGACCTTTCTTGAGTAGGGTTAGTTTTTTTTTAAACACCATGTATTTTTTCGATAATTAGTGCGTTAAGAGACCACCGATGGAAGTTGAGTAAAAAAAACTGTCAGTTCTCTTAATTTTGAGATTTTTTTAACGTTCAACATTTTTCCAACACTTTGTATATAAAACGGTCTTTCGTACATCCGACAACCCATACGAAGCAAAAAAAATAATTTTATTCCATGAATTTTGGGAGTTTCAATATTGGTTCAGTTTTCTTAAACACCCTGTATTGTTTTCATTAAAATAGTTTCCATATAGACCATTGTTAAAAGTTTCATCAAAGGAATATTATACTTCCATGAAGGTTTCTAGAGAACGGTCGGTTTTTTAAACACACAGTAGTTTTTTAATTATTATAGTTTTCTTACAGAACGTTGTGAAAAGTTTCATTAGAAAATATTCCATGAATTGTGAGGATTCTTAGAGAATGGTTTGGTTTTGTTAAACACCCCGTATTATTTCATCAGTATAATTTTTTTACAATCGTGAAAAGTTTCATAAAAAAAATTAAATTCCATAAATTTTGTGGATCTAGAGAATTGGTCTTAATTTTACACCCTGTAATTTTTCATAAGTATGTATTTACAAAAGTTTCATAAAAAAATTAAATTCCATAAATTTTTCCATGAATTTTGGGAGTTTCAATATTGGTTCAGTTTTCTTAAACACCCTGTTATATTGTTCTCATTAAAATAGTTTCTTACAGACCATTGTGAAAAGTTTTATAAAAAAATATTCCATGAATTGTTAGGATTCTTATAGAATGGTTTGGTTTCGTTAAGCACCCTGTATTCTATCATTAGTATATTTTTTTTTACAATCATGAAAAGTTTCATAAAAAAAATAAATTCCATAAATTTTGTGGATCTAGAGAATGGTTCTTTATTTTACACCCTGTATTTTTTCATACGTATGTATTTATATACATAATAATATCAAAGTATATATTTTTTATAGGTTTTTTACAAACTACTGTAAAAAGTTTCATCAGAAAGCAAAAAAAAAAAATTTTAAATCCACGAATTTTCAAGATTTTTAGGGAACGTTTCGGTTTTTTTAAACACCCCGTATTTTTCCATTAGTATATATTTCCTACAGAACATTGTAAAAAGTTTCATCAAAAAGAATTTTTTAATTCCATGAATTTTGTTGACTTTTAGAGAATGGTTCGGTTTTGTAAACCTCCTGTATTTTTTTCATTAGTATAGTTTCTTACAAACTATTGTGAAACGTTTCATCAAAAAGAATGTTTAAATTCCAAGAATTTTGAGGATTTTTAGAGAATGTTTCGTTATTTTTAAACACTCTGTATTTCTTCATTAGTCTATTTTTCCTACAGAACATGTTATAAAATTTCATCAAAAAGAATTTTTTAATTCCATGAATTTTGAGGATTTTCAGAGAATGGTTCGTTATTTTTAAACACTCTGTATTTGCTTCGTTAGTGAGTGTCATAATATATCCTTGACGAAAGTTTAATAAATAAAAAAAATTTTATATGAATTTTGGGAGGTTCAATATTGGTTCAATTTCCATAAACACTCAGTAGTTCTTTAATTAGTATAGTTTTCTTACAGACAATTGTGAAAAGTTTCATAAAAAAAACATTCAATGAATTATTGTGAGGATTCTTAGAGAATGGTTTGGTTTCGTTAAGCACCCTGTATTTTTCCATTAGTATAATTTTTTTACAATCGTGAAAAGTTTCATAAAAAAAATAAATTCCATAAATTTTGTGGATCTACAGAATGGTTCTTTATTTTACACCCTGTATTTTTCATACGTTTGTATTTATATACATAATAATACCAAAGTATATATTTTTATAGTTTTTTTACAAACTATTGTAAAAAGTTTCATCAGAAAGCAAAAAAAATTTTTAAATCCACGAATTTTCATGATTTTTAGGGAACGGGTGGGTTTTTTGTAAACACCCTGTATTTTTTTCGATAATTAGTGCGGTAAGAGACCCCCGACGGAAGTTTCGTACCAAAAAAATTTCCAGTTCCCTTAATTTTGAAATTTTTTTAACGTTTAACATTTTTCCAACACTTTGTATATAAAACGGTCTTTCGCACGTCAGACAACCCCTCCGAAGCGAAAAAACCGAAAATTTCCTCGAATCTGTAATTTTTATTTTTTTCTCGTCAATTTTTATCGTAACACCCCGTTTGTCGAGCTTTTTTGAGTCGCACTGTATATACGCGAAGCGACTTAAAATAATTGAAGTCCGCCATATTGTCTAGCTCATTTATACCACGTATTCATTCGTATTTATGCATAGTTCAATGCAAAAATGAACTCAAAACAAAGCTCTCGCATAACAGAACGTATCTACAGACTTCAAATTTACCTTTTTTGCCTTCGGCTCCTATTGGCCCATTTAGCGAAATTTCCTATGTTATATGCGGAACTGTCACCCACTCGCCGTTTGACGTTTCGGCGGCCGGGCGCCGGCCGAACGTGTAGTTGACTAAAATAACGATATTTTCACTATAAAATCGAATTGTAAACCTATACCTGAGGCACACGACACATTGTAGAAGGTTCAAAGTTTACGTTTCGATATGGCTTTATGGAAATAAAGGGGTACTTACTTTTCAGAATCTAATCGTTTTGAAGGTTTTGTGAAGACCGCCATTTGCCAGGCCCTTCTCCCCGGTCTTGGATCGGATTTTCGCACATTTCGATACAAAAAGAATTCTAAACCCAGCGCCCGCATAACAGAAAGTATCTAGAGACTTTAAATTTACCTTTTCTGGCCTTTGCGGGCCTCCGATCGGTCCGTTTAGCGAACGTTCCCAAGTTTTATCCGGAGCTGTCAACGGCACTGCACCGTCCGGCTAGCCGTTTGACGTTTCGGACGGCCGAGTGAACGCGAATGCCCCCGAACGCGTAATTGACCCACATTTTCGTTATTTTCACTATAAAATCGAATTTTAAACCTAAATCTGAGGCACGCGGCACATTGTAGAAGGTTCAAAGTTTACGTTTCGATATGGCTTTATGAAAATGAAGGGGTACTTACTTTTCAGAATGTAATCGTTTTGAAGGTTTTGTGAAGACCGCCATTTGCCAGGCCCTTCTCCCCGGTCTTGGATCGGATTTTCGCACATTTCGATACAAAAACGAATTCTAAACCCGGCGCTCGCATAACAGAAAGTATCTAGAGACTTTAAACTTACCTTTTCTGGCATTCGGGGCTTCCATCGGCCCGTTTGGCAAACGTTCCTACGTTTTATGGGGAGCTGTCACAGGCCGTGCACCGTCCGGCTAGCCGTTTGACGTTTAGGACGGCCGCGGTCAAGCGAACGCGAATGCCACCGAACGCGTAATTGACCCACATTTTCGTTATTTTCACTATAAAATCGAATTTTAAACTCAAACCTGAGGCACGCGACACATCGTAGAAGGTTCAAAGTTTACGTTTCGACATGGCTTTGTGGAAACGAATGCGGGAAAATACGAAAATATCGAATCCGAAATAGTTGGACGTCTACCCATATCCGACTGACGTTTCTCGAATTCCCGGCTATATCCATCTCTTTTTTTGGCGAAATCCTCGCGAAAATGGAAAACTGGCGGCCGCGGACCTCCGGAAAAACGCAAAATTCGCCCCGAAAAAGGTAACAAGAAGTCACCAAAATACGCCTACCGGATAAGCGAAGGACCGAACTCGGCTTCGCGCACCCGGGCTCGCCGCTGCGCGGCTCGCGAAAAAAGCCTTTGTGGCGGTAAAACCCCACTTTTTCGCGAGAGAGAAAAAACAACGGATTTTAATATATAAGGACTAGAAAGGTGGCAAGTCGGCATTCGCCGACTTGACCTTTCTTGAGTAGGGTTAGTTTTTTTTAAACACCATGTATTTTTTCGATAATTAGTGCGTTAAGAGACCTCCGATGGAAGTTGAGTAAAATAAATTAGTCAGTTCTCTTAATTTTGAGACTTTTTTAACGTTCAACATTTTTCCAACACTTTGTATATAAAACGGTCTTTCGTACATCCGACAACCCATCCGAAGCAAAAAAATAAATTTATTCCATGAATATTGGGAGTTTCAATATTGGTTCAGTTTTCTTAAACACCCTGTATTGTTTTCATTAAAATAGTTTCCATATAGACCATTGATAAAAGTTTCATCAAAGGAATATTATACTTCCATGAAGCTTTCTAGAGAACGGTCGGTTTTTAAACACCCAGTAGTTTTTAATTAGTATAGTTTTCTTACAGACCGTTGTGAAAAGTTTCATTAGAAAATATTCCATGAATTGTGAGGATATTTAAAGAATGGTTTGGTTTTGTTAAACACCCCGTATTTTTTCATCGGTATAATTTTTTTACAATCGTGAAAAGTTTCATAAAAAAATTAAATTCCATAAATTTTGTGGATCTAGAGAATTGGTCTTTATTTTACACACTGTATTTTTTCATAAGTATGTATTTATATAGCTACATAATAATACCTAAATATGTATTTTTTATAGTTTTTTTACAAACTATCTTAAAAAGTTTCATCAAAAACCAAAAAAGAGTTTTTAATTTCAAGTTTTTAGAATTTTTAAAATGATTCGATTCTCTTAAACACCCTGTATTGTTCTCATGAAAATAGTTTCCATATAGACCATTGTTAAAAGTTTCATCAAGAGAATATTATACTTCCATGAAGGTTTATAGAAAATGGTTCATTTTTTTTAAACACCCAGTAGTCTTTTAATTAGTATAGTTTTCTTACAGACCATTGTGTTCATAAGAAAATATTCTATGAATTGTGAGGATTCTTAGAGAATGGTTTGGTTTTGCTAAACACCCTGTATTTTTTCATCAGTATAATTTTTTTACAATCGTGAAAAGTTTCATAAAAAAAATTAAATTCCATAAATTTTGTGGATCTAGAGAATTGGCGTTTATTTTACACCCTGTATTTTTTCATAAGTATGGATTTATATAGCTACATAATAATACTAATGTATTTTTTATAGTTTTTTTACAAACTATCTTAAAAAGTTTCATCAAAATCCAAAAAAGTTTTTAATTCCAAGTTTTAGGATTTTTGAATGATTCGATTCTCTTAAACACCCTGTATTGTTCCCATTAAAATAGTTTCCATATAGACCATTGTTAAAAGTTTCATCAAAAGAATATTATACTTCCTTGAAGGTTTCTAGAGAATGGTTCAGTTTTTTTAAACACACAGTAGTTTTTTAATTAGTATAGTTTTCTTACAGACCATTGTGAAAAGGTTGATAAGAAAATATTCCATGAATTGTGAGGATTCTTAGAGAATGGTTTGGTTTTGCTAAACACCCTGTATTTTTTCATTAGTATAGTTTTGCTTCAGAATATGTAAAATGTTTCATAAAAAACATTTTTAGTTCCACGAATATACTTGCATGAAGGTTTCTAGAGAATTGTTCGGTTTTCTAAAACACTGCATTTTTGCATTAGGGTAGTTTTTTTGCAGCCTACTGTGAAAAGTTTTATAAAAAAAAATTTTATTCTATCAATTTTGAGGAGTTCAAGAGAATGACTCGGTTTTGTTAAACACCCTCTATTTTTTTATCAGTATAATTTTTTTACAATCGTGAAGTTTCATAAAAAAATTAAATTCCCCTGTACACCCTGTATTTTTTCATAAGTATATATTTATATAGCTACATAATAATACCTAAGTATGTATTTTTTATAGTTTTTTTACAAACTATCTTAAAAAGTTTCATCAAAAACCAAAAAAGAGTTTTTAATTCCAAGTTTTTAGGATTTTTAGAATGATTCGATTTTCTTGAACACCCTGTATTGTTCTCATTCAAATAGTTGCCATATAAACCATTGTTAAAAGTTTCATCAAAAGAATATTATACTTCCATGACGGTTTCTAGAGAATGGTTCAGTTTTCTTAAACACCCAGTAGTTTTTTAATTAGTATAGTATTCTTACAGACCATTGTGAAAAGGTTCATAAGAAAATATTCCATGAATTGTGAGGATTCTTATAGAATGGTTTGGTTTCGTTAAGCACCCTGTATTTTTTCATTAGTATAATTTTTAACAATCGTGAAGTTTCATAAAAAAATTCCATAAGTTCTTTCTATAAATTTTGGGAGTTTCAATATTGGTTCAATGGTTTTGTTAAACACCCTGTATTTTTCATTAGTGTAATTTTTTACAATCGTGTAAAGTTTAATAAAAAAATTAAATTCCATAAATTTTTCCATGAATTTTGGGAGTTTTAATATTGGTTCAGTTTTCTTAAACACCCTGTTATATTTTCTCATTAAAATAGTTTCTTACAGACCATTGTGAAAAGTTTCATAAAAAGTATTCCATGAATTGTTAGGATTCTTATAGAATGGTTTGGTTTCGTTAAGCACCCTGTATTTTCTCATTAGTATATATTTTTACAATCGTGAAAAGTTTCATAAAAAATAAATTCCATAAATTTTGTGGATCTAGAGAATGGTTCTTTATTTTACACCCTGTATTTTTTCATACGTATGTATTTATATACATAATAATACCAAAGTGTATATTTTTTATAGTTTTTTTACAAACTACTGTAAAAAGTTTCATCAGAAAGCAAAAAAAAAAAAATTTTAAATCCACGAATTTTCAGGAAGTTTCATCAAAAAGAATTTTTTAATTCCATGAATTTTGTTGATTTTTAGAGAATGGTTCGGTTTTTTTAAACCTCTCGTATTTTTTTTTAGTATAGTTTTTTACAAACTATTGTGAAACGTTTCATCAAAAAGAATTTTTTAATTCCATGAATTTTGAGGATTTTTAGAGAATGTTTCGTTATTTTTAAACACTCTGTATTTCTTCATTAGTCTATTTTTCCTACAGAACATTTTATAAAGTTTCATCAAAAAGAATTTTCTAATTCCATGAATTTTGAGGATTTTCAGAGAATGGTTCGTTATTTTTAAACACTCTGTATTTGCTACGTTATTGAGTGTCATAATAAATCCTTGACGAAAGTTTAATAAATAAAAAAATTTTTTTCTATGAATTTTGGGAGTTTCAATATTGGTTCAGTTTTCTTAAACACTCAGTAGTTTTTTAATTAGTATAGTTTTCTTACAGACAATTGTGAAAAGTTTCATAAAAAAACATTCAATGAATTATTGTGAGGATTCTTAGAGAATGGTTTGGTTTCGTTAAGCACCCTGTATTTTTCTATTAGTATAATTTTTACAATCGTGAAAAGTTTCATAAAAAAAATAAATTCCATAAATTTTGTGTATATATAGAATTGTTCTTTATTTTACACCCTGTATTTTATCATACGTATGTATTTATAAACATAATAATACCAAAGTATATATTTTTTATAGTTTTTTTACAAACTATTGTAAAAAGTTTCATCAGAAAGCAAAAAAAAAATTTAAATCCACGAATTTTCTTGATTTTTAGGGAACGGGTGGGTTTTTTGTAAACACCCTATATTTTTTTCGATAATTAGTGCGGTAAGAGACCCCCGACGAAAGTTTCGTACCAAAAAAATTTCCAGTTCCCTTAATTTTGACATTTTTTTAACGTTTAACATTTTTCCAACACTTTGTATATAAAACGGTCTTTCGCACGTCAGACAACCCCTCCGAAGCGAAAAAACCGAAAATTTCCTCGAATCTGTAATTTTTATTTTTTTCTCGTCAATTTTTATCGTAACACCCCATTTGTCGGGCTTTTTTGAGTCGCACTGTATATACGCGAAGCGACTTAAAATAATTGAAGTCCGCCATATTGTCTAGCTCATTTATACCACGTATTCATTCGTATTTATGCATAGTTCAATGCAAAAATGAACTCAAAACAAAGCGCTCGCATAACAGAACGTATCTAGAGACTTCAAATTTACCGTTTTTGGCCTTCGGCTCCTATTGGCCCATTTAGCGAAATTTCCTATGTTATATGCGGAACTGTCACCCACTCGCCGTTTGACGTTTCGGCGGCCGGGCGCCGGCCGAACGTGTAGTTGACTAAAATAACGATATTTTCACTATAAAATCGAATTTTAAACCTAAACCTGAGGCACACGACACATTGTAGAAGGTTCAAAGTTTACGTTTCGATATGGCTTTATGGAAATAAAGGGGTACTTACCTTTCAGAATCTAATCGTTTTGAAGGTTTTGTGAAGACCGCCATTTGCCAGGCCCTTTTCCCCGGTCTTGGATCGGATTTTCGCACATTTCGATACAAAAATGAATTATAAACCCAGCGCTCGCATAACAGAAAGTATCTAGAGACTTTAAATTTACCTTTTCTGACGTTTGCGGGCCTCCGATCGGTCCGTTTAGCGAACGTTCCCAAGTTTTATCCGGAGCTATCAACGGCACCGCACCGTCCGGCTAGCCGTTTGACGTTTCGGACGGCCGAGCGAACGCGAATGCCCCCGAACGCGTAATTGACCCACATTTTCGTTATTTTCACTATAAAATCGAATTTTAAACCTAAATCTGAGGCACGCGGCACATTGTAGAAGGTTCAAAGTTTACGTTTCGATATGGCTTTATGGAAATAAAGGGGTACTTACTTTTCAGAATGTAATCGTTTTGAAGGTTTTGTGAAGACCGCCATTTGCCAGGCCCTTCTCCCCGGTCTTGGATCGGATTTTCGCACATTTCGATACAAAAACGAATTCTAAACCCAGCGCTCGCATAACAGAAAGTATCTAGAGACTTTAAACTTACCCTTTCTGGCATTCTGGGGGCTCCCATCGGCCCGTTTGGCAAACGTTCCTACGTTTTATGGGGAGCTGTCACAGGCCGTGCACCGTCCGGCTAGCCGTTTGACGTTTAGGACGGCCGCGGTCGAGCGAACGCGAATGCCCCCGAACGTGTAATTGTCCCACATTTTCGTTATTTTCACTATAAAATCGAATTTTAAACTCGAACCTGAGGCACGCGACACATCGTAGAAGGTTCAAAGTTTACGTTTCGACATGGCTTTGTGGAAACGAACGCGGGAAAATACGAAAATATCGAATCCGAAATAGTTGGACGTCTACCCATATCCGACTGACGTTTCTCGAATTCCCGGCTATATCCATCTCTTTTTTTGGCGAAATCCTCGCGAAAATGGAAAACTGGCGGCCGCGGACCTCCGGAAAAACGCAAAATTCGCCCCGAAAAAGGTAAAAAGAAGTCACCAAAATACGCCTACCGGATAACCGAAGGACCGAACTCGGCTTCGCGCACCCGGGCTCGCGAAAAAAGCCTTTGTGGCGGTAAAACCCCACTTTTTCGCGAGAGAGAAAAAACAACGGATTTTAATATATAAGGACTAGAAAGGTGGCAAGTCGGCATTCGCCGACTTGACCTTTCTTGAGTAGGGTTAGTTTTTTTTAAACACCATGTATTTTTTTGATAATTAGTGCGTTAAGAGACCCCGATGGAAGTTGAGTAAAATAAATTAGTCAGTTCTCTTAATTTTGAGATTTTTACCGTTCAACATTTTTCCAACACTTTGTATATAAAACGGTCTTTCGTACATCCGACAACCCATCCGAAGCAAAACAAATAATTTTATTCCATGAATTTTGGGAGTTTCAATATTGGTTCAGTTTTCTTAAACACCCTGTATTGTTTTCATTAAAATAGTTTCCATATAGACCATTGATAAACGTTTCATCAAAGGAATATTATATTTCCATGAAGGTTTCTAGAGAAAGCTCTGTTTTATAAACACACAGTAGTTTTTAATTAGTATAGTTTTCTTACAGACCGTTGTGAAAAGTTTCATTAGAAAATATTCCATGAATTGTGAGGATTTTTAGAGAATGGTTTGGTTTTGTTAAACACCCCGTATTTTTCATCGGTATAATTTTTTACAATCGTGAAAAGTTTCATAAAAAAATAAATTCCATAAATTTTGTGGATCTAGAGAATGGATCTATATATTACACCCTGTATTTTTCATACGTATGTATTTATATACATAATAAAACCTAAGTATATATTTTTATAGTTTTTGACAAACTAATGTAAAAGTTTCATCAGAAAGCAAAAAAAAATTTTAAATCCACGAATTTTCAGGATTTTTAGGGAACAGTTCGGTTTTTAAACACCCCGTATTTGTTCAATAGTATATTCTTCCTACAGAACATTGTAAAAGTTTCATCAAAAGAATTTTTAATTCCATGAATTTTGTTGATTTTTAGAGAATGGTTCGGTTTTTAAATCCTCTGTATTTCTTAATTAGGATATTTTTCCTATAGAACATTGTATAAAGTTTCATCAAAAGAATTTTTAATTCCATGAATTTTGAGGAATTTTAGAGAATGGTTCGTTATTTTAAACACTCTGTATTTTTAATTAGTATATTTTTCCTACAGAACATTGTATAAAGTTTCATCAAAAGAATTATTTAATTCCATGAATTTTGAGGATTTTTAGAGAATGGTTCGTTATTATTAAACACTCTGTATTTGCTTCGTTAATGAGTGTCATAATAAATCCTTGATGGAAGTTTAATAAATAAAAAAATTTCCATGAATTTTGGGAGTTTCAATATTGGTTCAGTTTTCTTAAACACCCAGAATTTTTAATTAGTATAGTTTTCTTACAGACCATTGTGAAAAGTTTCATAAAAAATATTCAATGAATTATTGTGGGGATTCTTAGAGTATGGTTTGGTTTCGTTAAGCACCCTGTATTTTTCATTAGTATAATTTTTATAATCGTGAAAAGTTTAATAAGAAAAATTAAATTCCATAAATTTTGTGGCTGTAGAGAATGGTTCTTTATTTTACACCCTGTATTTTTCATAAGTATGTATTCATATACATAATAATACCAAAGTATATATTTTTATAGTTTTTACAAACTATTGTAAAAGTTTCATCAGAAAGCAAAAAAAAATTTAAATCCACGAATGTTTAGGATTTTTAGGGAACAGTTCGGTTTTGAAACCTCCTGTATTTTTCATTAGTATAGATGTTTTAAAAGTATTGTACAAAGTTTCATCAAAATGAATTTTCTAATTCCATGAACTTTGAGGAATTTTAGAGAATGGTTCGTTATTTTTAAACACTCTGTATTTCCTAATTAGTATATTTTTCCTACAGAACATTGTATAAAATTTCATCAAATAGAATTTTTAATTCCATGAATTTTGTTGATTTTTAGGAAATGGTTAGGTTTTAAACCTCCTGTATTTTTCATTAGTATAGATTTTTACAAACCATTGTATAAGGTTTTATCAAAAATAATTTTTAATTCCATGAGTTTTGTTGATTTTTAGGAAATGGTTAGGGTTTTTAAACCCTCTGTATTTCTTAATTAGTATATTTTTCCTACAGAACATTGTATAAAGTTTCATCAAAAGAATTTTTAATTCCATGAATTTTGAGGATTTTTAGAGAATGGTTCGTTATTATTAAACACTCTGTATTTGCTTCGTTAGTGAGTGTCATAATAAATCCTTGATGGAAGTTTAATAAATAAAAAAATTTCCATGAATTTTGGGAGTTTCAATATTGGTTCAGTTTTTAAACACCCAGTAGTTTTTAATTAGTATACATAGTTTTCTTACAGACCATTGTGAAAAGTTTCATGAAAAATATTCAATGAATTATTGTGAGGATTCTTAGAGTATGGTTTGGTTTCGTTAAGCACCCTGTATTTTCTCATTAGTATGATTTTTACAATCGTCAAAGTTTCATAAAAAAATAAAATCCATAAATTTTGTGGATGTAGAGAATGGTTTTATTTTGCACGCTGTATTTTTCATAAGTATGTATTCATATACATAATAATACCAAAGTATATATTTTTACAGTTTTTCTACAAACTATTGTAAAAGTTTCATCAGAAAGCAAAAAAATTTTAAATCCACGAATGTCCAGGATTTTTAGGAACGGTTCGAATTTTTAAACACCCGTATTTTTTCGATAATTAGTGCGGTAAGAGTCCCCGACGGAAGTTTCGTACCAAAAAATTTTCAGTTCCCTTAATTTTTACATTTTTTAACGTTCGACATTTTTCCAACACTTTGTATATAAAACGGTCCTACGCACGTCAGAGAACCCCTCCGAAGCGAAATAAACGAAAATTTCCTCGACTCTGTAATTTTTATTTATTTCTCGTCAATAGTTATCGAAACACCCCGTACATCGAGCTATTTTGAGTCGCACTGTATATAAGCGAAGCGACTTGAAGTGTGCCATATTGTTTAGCTCACTGATACCACCTATTCATTCTATTTATGCAAAGTTCAATGCAAATAGCAATAGCGGATGGAAATATTTGACAGCTGTTCTATGGCTTCCGTCATTTTGACCCCGTCTTGGTCTGCCATATTGTCTAGCTCACTGATACCACCTACCTATTCTTTCTATTTATGCAAAGTTCAATGCAAATAGCAATAGCGGATGGAAATATTTGACAGCTGTTCTATGGCTTACGTCATTTTGACCCCGTCTTGCTTAGGATTTTCGCAAATTTCGATACAAAAACGAATTCAAAACCATACGCTCGCATAACACAACGTATCTAGAGACTTCAGATTTACCGTTTTCCGCTTTTGGGGGGCTCCGGTCGGCCCATTTAGCGAAATTTTCTGCGATTTATTCGGAAATGTCACCGCGCACTCGCCATTTGACGTCGCAAATTTTCGCAATTTTTACTATAAAATCTAATTTTAAAAACAGATCTGAGGCACACGACACATTGTAGAAGGTTCAAAGTTTACGTTTCGATATGGCTTTATGGAAATAAAGGGGTACTTACTTTGCAAAATGTAACGTTTTGAAGGGTTTGTGAGGACCCGCCATATTGCCAGGCTCTTCTCCACGTCTCGGTTCGGTATTACGCAAAATTCGATACAAATTCGAATTCAAAACCCAACGCTCGCATAACAGAAAGCATCTAGGGACTTTAAATTTACCTTTTCCGGCCTTGGCGGGTCTCAGATCTGCCCGTTTAGCGAACGTTCCTACGTTTTATCCGGAGCTGTCACCGGCCGTGCACCGTCCGGCTAGCCGTTTGACGTTTCGGACGGCCGAGCGAAGGCGAATGCAGCCGAACGTGTAATTGACCAAAACTTTCGCTATTTTCCTATAAAATCGAATTTTAAACCTAAATCTGAGGCACGCGACACATTGTAGAAGGTTCAAAGTTTACGTTTCAACATGCATTTCTGGAAATGAATGCGGGAAAATACGAAAATATCGAATCCGAAATAGTTTGACGTCTACCCATATCCGACTGACGTTTCTCCGATTCCCGGGCGATAAGCTCCTCCTCCGCTATCTCCATCCCTCTCGCCGAGAACGGCCGGCGAGGACCCTCCGAAAAACGGAAAATTTACCTAGAAAATCGCGAAAAACGGCCCGCCGAGCGCCTCGTCGCGACGGAGAAAGGACCAAATCAAGAGACTCGCCCGCGACCGCGTCCCCGACGGGCTCGCCCGAAAAACCACGCGCGCAGCGAAACCGGCCTCCGGGCGGCTTCCGGACTTCCGATAAGGGGCGTTTTTTTCGACTTTTGTCTCGTTTCCTCGCGAAAACGGAAAAGTAACACCGGCGGACCTCCGGAAAAACGCAAAATTCGCCCCGAAAAAGTAAAAGAACCACCAAAATACGCCTACCGGACAACCGCAGGACCGAAGGGCGCTTCGCGCCCTTCGGCTCGCCACCGCGCGGCTCGCGAAAAAGCCTTTGTGGCGGCAGAATGCCACTTTTCCACCCGCCCGGAGAGCGAGAGGCAATCGCGCATTTTAATATATAGTAACTAGAAAGGTGGCAAGTCGGCATTCGCCGACTTGACCTTTCTTAGTAGGGTTAGTTTTTAAACACCATGTATTTTTCGATAATTAGTGCGTTAAGAGACCTCCGATGGAAGTTGAGTAAAATAAATTAGTCAGTTCTCTTAATTTTGAGACTTTTTTAACGTTCAACATTTTTCCAACACTTTGTATATAAAACGGTCTTTCGTACATCCGACAACCCATCCGAAGCAAAAAAATAAATTTATTCCATGAGTATTGGGAGTTTCAATATTGGTTCAGTATTCTTAAACACCCTGTATTGTTTTCATTAAAATAGTTTCCATATAGACCATTGTTAAAAGTTTCATCAAAGGAATATTATACTTCTATGAAGCTTTCTAGAGAACGGTCGGTTTTAAACACCCAGTAGTTTTTAATTAGTATAGTTTTCTTACAAACCGTTGTGAAAAGTTTCATTAGAAAATATTCCATGAATTGTGAGGATATTTAAAGAATGGTTTGGTTTTGTTAAACACCCCGTATTTTTTCATCGGTATAATTTTTTTACAATCGTGAAAAGTTTCATAAAAAAATTAAATTCCATAAATTTTGTGGATCTAGAGAATTGGTCTTTATTTTACACACTGTATTTTTTCATATGTATTTATATAGCTACATAATAATACCTAAATATGTATTTTTTATAGTTTTTTTACAAACTATCTTAAAAAGTTTCATCAAAAACCAAAAAAGAGTTTTTAATTTCAAGTTTTTAGAATTTTTAAAATGATTCGATTCTCTTAAACATCCTGTATTGTTCTCATGAAAATAGTTTCCATATAGACCATTGTTAAAAGTTTCATCAAGAGAATATTATACTTCCATGAAGGTTTATAGAAAATGGTTCATTTTTTTTAAACACCCAGTAGTCTTTTAATTAGTATAGTTTTCTTACAGACCATTGTGTTCATAAGAAAATATTCTATGAATTGTGAGGATTCTTAGAGAATGGTTTGGTTTTGCTAAACACCCTGTATTTTTCATTAGTATAATTTTTTACAATCATGAAAAGTTTCATAAAAAAATAAATTCCATAAATTTTGTGGATCTAGAGAATGGTTCTTTATATTACACCTTATATTTTTTCATACGTATGTATTTATATACATAATAAAACCTAAGTATATATTTTTATAGTTCTTTGACAAACTATTGTAAAATGTTTCATCAGAAAGCAAAAAAAAAATTTAAATCCACGAATTTTCAGGATTTTTAGGGAACAGTTCGGTTTTTTTAAACACCCCGTATTTGTTCAATAGTATATTTTTTCTACAGAACATTGTAAAAAGTTTCATCAAAAAGAATTTTTTAATTCCATGAATTTTGGGAGTTTCAATAATTGTTCAGTTTTCTTAAACACCCAGTAGTTTTTTAATTAGTATATATTTCTTAGAGACCATCGTGAAAAGGTTAATAAAAAAATATTCAATGAATTATTGTGGGGATTCTTAGAGTATGGTTTGGTTTCGTTAAGCACCCTGTATATTTTCATTAGTATAATATTTTTACAATCGTGAAAAGTTTCATAAAAAAAATAAATTCCATAAATTTTGTGGATCTAGAGAATGGTTCTTTATTTTACACCCTGTATTTTTTCATAAGTATGTATTCATATACATAATAATACCAAAGTATATATTTTTTATAGTTTTTTACAAACTATTGTAAAAAGTTTCATCAGAAAGAAAAAAAAAATTTAAATCCACAAATATTCAGGATTTTTAGGGAACGGTTCGGTATTTTTAAACCCCCTGTATTTTTTCATTAATATAGATTTTTACAAACTATTGTATAAAGTTTCATCAAAAAGAATTTTCTAATTCCATGAATTTTGAGAATTTTTAGAGAATGGTTCGTTATTTTTAAACACTCTGTATTTCTTAATTAGTATATTTTTCCTACAGAACATTGTATAAAATTTCATCAAACAGAATTTTTAAATTCCAAGAATTTTGAAAATTTTTAGAGAATGGTTCGTTATTTTTAAACACTCTGTATTTTTAATTAGTATATTTTTCCTACAGAACATTGTATAAAGTTTCATCAAAAGAATTTTTAATTCCATGAATTTTGAAAATTTTTAAAGAATGGTTCGTTATTATTAAACACTCTGTATTTGCTTCGATAGTGAGTGTCATAATAAATCCTTGATGGAAGTTTAATAAATAAAAAATTTCCATGAATTTTGGGAGTTTCAATATTTGTTCAGTTTTCTTAAACACCCAGTAGTTTTTAATTAGTATATATTTCTTAGAGACCATCGTGAAAAGGTTAATAAAAAAATATTCAATGAATTATTGTGGGGATTCTTAGAGTATGGTTTGGTTTCGTTAAGCACCCTGTATATTTTCATTAGTATAATATTTTTACAATCGTAAAAAGTTTCATAAAAAAAAAATTCCATAAATTTTGTGGATCTAGAGAATGGTTCTTTATTTTACACCCTGTATTTTTTAATAAGTATTTATTAATATACATAATAATACAAAAGTATATATTTTTATAGTTTTTACAAACTATTGTAAAAGTTTCATCAGAAAGAAAAAAAAATTTTAATCCACAAATGTTCAGGATTTTTAGGGAATGGTTCGGATTTTTAAACACCCCGTATTTTTTCGATAATTAGTGCGGTAAGAGTCCCCGACGGAAGTTTCGTACCAAAAAATGTTCAGTTCCTTAATTTTGACATTTTTTAACGTTTCACATTTTTCCAACACTTTGCATTTAAGACGGGCCTACGAACGTCACAGAACCCCTCGAAGCGAAAAAACCGAAAATTTCCTCGAATCTGTAATTTTTATTTTTTCTCGTCAATTTTATCGTAACACCCCGTACATCGAGCTTTTTGAGTCGCACTGTATATAAGCGAAGCGACTTGAAGTCTGCCATATTGTCTAGCTCACTGATACCACCTATTCATTCTATTTATGCAAAGTTCAATGCAAATAGCAATAGCGGATGGAAATATTTGACAGCTGTTCTATGGCTTACGTCATTTTGACCCCGTCTTGCTTAGAATTTTCGCAAATTTCGATAAAACCAATTCAAAACCAAACGCTCGCATAACACAACGTATCTAGAGACTTCAAATTTACCGTTTTCGGCCTTGCATTTAGCGAAATTTTCTGCGATTTATTCGGAAATGTCACCGCGCACTCGCCATTTGACGTTTCTGTAGTAGACGAAAATTTTTGCTATTTTCACTATAAAATCGAATTTTAAACCTAAACCTGAGGCACACGACACATTGTAGAAGGTTCAAAGTGTACGTTTCGATATGGCTTTATGGAAATAAAGGGGTACTTACTTTTCAAAATGTAATCGTTTTGAAGGTTTTGTGAGGACCCGCCATATTGCCAGGCTCTTCTCCACGTCTCGGTTCGGTATTACGCAAAATTCGATACAAATTCGAATTCAAAACCCAGCGCTCGCATAACAGAAAGCATCTAGGGACTTTAAATTTACCTTTTCCGGCCTTGGCGGGTCTCCGCTCGATCCGTTTAGCGAACGTTCCTAAGTTTTATCCGGAGCTGTCAACGGCACCGCACCGTCCGGCTTGCCGTTTGACGTTTCGGGCGGCCGAGCGCACGCGAATGCCGCCGAACGTGTAATTGACCAAAACTTTCGCTATTTTCACTATAAAATCGAATTTTAAACCTAAATCTGAGGCACGCGACACATTGTAGAAGGTTCAAAGTTTACGTTTCGACACGGCTTTGTGGAAATGAATGCGGGAAAATACGAAAATATCGAATCGGAAATAGTTTGACGTCTACCCATATCCGACTGACGTTTCTCCGATTCCCGGGCGATAAGCTCCTCCCGCGCTATCTCCATCCCTCTCGCCGAGAACGGCCGGCGAGGACCCTCCGAAAAACGGAAAATTTACCTAGAAAAACGCGGAAAACGGCCCGCCGAGCGCCTCGTCGCGACGGAGAAAGGACCAAATAAGGAGACTCGCCCGAGCCCGCGTCCCCGACGGGCTCCCGTGAAAAACGTCGCGCGGAGCGAAATCGGCCTCCGGGCGGCTTCCGGACTTCCGATAATGGGCGTGGTTTTCGACTTTTGTCTCGTTTCCTCGCGAAAATCGAAAACCGGCGGCCGCGGACCTCCGGAAAAACGCAAAATTCGCCCCGAAAAGGTAAAAACGACCCACCAAAATACGCCTACCGGACAACCCAAGGACCGAAGCTGCGCGGCTCGCGAAAAAAGCCTTTGTGGCGGCAAAACCCCACTTTTCCGCCCGCCCGGAGGGAGCGAGAAAAAACAACGGATTTTAATATATAAGAACTAGAAGCCGGAGCCGGAGCCGACTTGACCTTTCTTGAGTAGGGTTCGTTTTTTTTAAACACCATGTATTTTTTCGATAATTAGTGCGTTAAGAGACCACCGATGGAAGTTGAGTAAAAAAAACTGTCAGTTCTCTTAATTTTGAGATTTTTTTAACGTTCAACATTTTTCCAACACTTTGTATATAAAACGGTCTTTCGTACATCCGACAACCCATCCGAAGCAAAAAAAATAATTTTATTCCATGAATTTTGGGAGTTTCAATATTGGTTCAGTTTTCTTAAACACCCTGTATTGTTTTCAATAAAATAGTTTCCATATAGACCATTGTTAAAAGTTTCATCAAAGGAATATTATACTTCCATGAAGGTTTCTAGAGAACGGTCGATTTATTAAACACCCAGTAGTTTTCTAATTAGTATAGTTTTCTTACAGACCGTTGTGAAAAGTTTCATTAGAAAATATTCCATGAATTGTGAGGATTCTTAGAGAATGGTTTGGTTTTGTTAAACACCCCGTATTATTTCATCAGTATAATTTTGTTACAATCGTGAAAAGTGTTATAAAAAATTAAATTCCATAAATTTTGTGGATCTAGAGAATTGGTCTTAATTTTACACCCTGTAATTTTCATAAGTATGTATTTATATAGCTGCATAATAATACCTAAGTATGTATTTTTATAGTTTTTCAAACTATCTTAAAAAGTTTCATCAAAAACCAAAAAAGAGTTTTTAGTTCCAAGTTTTTAGGATTTTTAGAATGATTCGATTCTCTTAAACACCCTGTATTGTTCTCATTAAAATAGTTTCCATATAGACCATTGTTAAAAGTTTCATCAAAGGAATATACTTCCATGAATGTTTTTAGAGAATGGTTCAGTTTTTAAACACCCAGTAGTTTTTAATTAGTATAGTTTTCTTACAGACCATTGAGAAAAGGTTCATAAGAAAATATTCCATGAATTGTGAGGATTCTTAGAGAATGGTTTGGTTTTGCTAAACACCCTGTATTTTTTCATTAGTATAATTTTTTAACAATCGTGAAGTTTAATAAAAAAAATTCCATAAATTTTTTCCATGAATTTTGGGAGTTTCAATATTGGTTCAGTTTTCTTAAACACCCTGTTATATTGTTCTCATTAAAATAGTTTCTTACAGACCATTGTGAAAAGTTTTATAAAAAAATATTCCATGAATTGTTAGGATTCTTATAGAATGGTTTGGTTTCGTTAAGCACCCTGTATTCTCTCATTAGTATATTTTTTCTTACAATCGTGAAAAGTTTCATAAAAAAAATAAATTCCATAAATTTTGTTTATCTAGAGAATGGTTCTTTATTTTACACCCTGTATTTTTTCATACGTATGTATTTATATACATAATAATACCAAAGTATATATTTTTTATAGGTTTTTTACAAACTACTGTAAAAAGTTTCATCAGAAAACGAAAAAACTATTTTAAATCCACGAATTTTCAAGATTTTTAGGGAACGTTTCGGTTTTTTTAAACACCCCGTATTTTTCCATTGGTATATATTTCCTACAGAACATTGTAAAAAGTTTCATCAAAAAGAATTTTTTAATTCCATGAAGTTTGTTGACTTTTAGAGAATGGTTCGGTTTTGTAAACCTCCTGTATTTTTCATTAGTATAGTTTTTTACAAACTATTGTGAAACGTTTCATCAAAAAGAATGTTTAAATTCCAAGAATTTTGAGGATTTTTAGAGAATGTTTCGTTATTTTTAAACACTCTGTATTTCTTCATTAGTCTATTTTTCCTACAGAACATTTTATAAAGTTTCATCAAAAAGAATTTTTTAATTCCATGAATTTTGAGGATTTTCAGAGAATGGTTCGTTATTTTTAAACACTCTGTATTTGCTTCGTTAGTGAGTGTCATAATAAATCCTTGACGAAAGTTTAATAAATAAAAAAAAAAATTCTATGAATTTTGGGAGGTTCAATATTGCTTCAGTTTCCTTAAACACTCAGTAGTTCTTTAATTAGTATAGTTTTCTTACAGACAATTGTGAAAAGTTTCATAAAAAAAACATTCAATGAATTATTGTGAGGATTCTTAGAGAATGGTTTGGTTTCGTTAAGCACCCTGTATTTTTCCATTAGTATAATTTTTTTACAATCGTGAAAAGTTTCATAAAAAAAATAAATTCCTTAAATTTTGTGGATCTACAGAATGGTTCTTTATTTTACACCCTGTATTTTTTCATACGTATGTATTTATATACATAATAATACCAAAGTATATATTTTTATAGTTTTTACAAACTATTGTAAAAGTTTCATCAGAAAGCAAAAAAATTTTAAATCCACGAATTTTCATGATTTTTAGGGAACGGGTGGGTTTTGTAAACACCCTGTATTTTTTCGATAATTAGAGACCCCGACGGAAGTTTCGTACCAAAAATTTCCAGTTCCTTAGTTTTGACATTTTTTTAACGTTTAACATTTTTCCAACACTTTGTATGTAAAACGGTCTTTCGCACGTCAGACAACCCCTCCGAAGCGAAAAAACCGAAAATTTCCTCGAATCTGTAATTTTAATTTTTTTCTCGTCAATTTTTATCGTAACACCCCGTACGTCGAGCTTTTTTGAGTCGCACTGTATATACGCGGAGCGACTTAAAATAATTGAAGTCCGCCATATTGTCTAGCTCATTTATACCACGTATTCATTCGTATTTATGCATAGTTCAATGCAAAAATGAACTCAAAACAAAGAGCTCGCATAACAGAACGTATCTAGAGACTTCAAATTTACCTTTTTTGGCCTTCGGCTCCTATTGGCCCATTTAGCGAAATTTCCTATGTTATATGCGGAACTGTCACCCACTCGCCGTTTGACGTTTCGGCGGCCGGGCGCCGGCCGAACGTGTAGTTGACTAAAATAACGATATTTTCACTATAAAATCGAATTTTAAACCTAAACCTGAGGCACGACACATTGTAGAAGGTTCAAAGTTTACGTTTCGATATGGCTTTATGGAAATAAAGGACTTACTTTTCAAAATCTAATCGTTTTGAAGGTTTTGTGAAGACCGCCATTTGCCAGGCCCTTCTCCGGTCTTGGATCGGATTTTCGCACATTTCGATACAAAAATGAATTATAAACCCAGCGCTCGCATAACAGAAAGTATCTAGAGACTTTAAATTTACCTTTTCTGACGTTTGCGGCCTCCGATCGGTTCGTTTAGCGAACGTTCCCAAGTTTTATCCGGAGCTGTCAACGGCACCGCACCGTCCGGCTAGCCGTTTGACGTTTCGGACGGCCGAGCGAATGCGAATGCCGCCGAACGCGTAATTGACCCACATTTTCGTTATTTTCACTATAAAATCGAATTTTAAACCTAAATCTGAGGCACGCGGCACATTGTAGAAGGTTCAAAGTTTACGTTTCGATATGGCTTTATGAAAATGAAGGGGTACTTACTTTTCAGAATGTAATCGTTTTGAAGGTTTTGTGAAGACCGCCATTTGCCAGGCCCTTCTACCCGGTCTTGGATCGGATTTTCGCACATTTCGATACAAAAACGAATTCTAAACCCGGCGCTCGCATAACAGAAAGTATCTAGAGACTTTAAACTTACCTTTTTTGGCATTCGGGGGGCTCCCATCGGCCCGTTTGGCAAACGTTCCTACGTTTTATGGGGAGCTGTCACAGGCCGTGCACCGTCCGGCTAGCCGTTTGACGTTTAGAGTTACCTGTTACATAGACATTGAGCCGACCCTGTGTTAACTGACCTACACCATAAGTGATAAAGTGCGGTAGAAGTGCTGACAAAGATTCCTGTCGAAGTTTATCTTTTTATACCGTATATTATCAATAACCTAATGTTAATTCCAGAAATTATCTATTGTTCATTGTTCCTAGTGCACGAGGCAATCTAGTAATTTGTATTACGTATGTTTCATGTATATATATATTTTTTAGACTTTTTCAGCTTCAGTTCAGTTTCAGTCTTAATCAAGTCAAAACGCTGTTAAAGATTTGAGCTAACTCTGTTTTGTTCTTAGTAAAATACCTGCTGTTAGTTAAATAAAACACAATTAGAAAGAACGAATATCTTTTTTTGGGTAGTTATTTTAATTAACAAGAGTAAAAGCTGAGTCCAAAACCAACCAAAGAAGCGGAGGTTCTTCGAACCAAGAACTGCAAGAAGCTCAACGTCACTGGCGCAGTCGGAAACGGATCTGATAGTCACTGTTTAGAAGAAGACATAGTGCCTTTTGGAAAGTGTTTTTCTACTGACAGGACTACTGCAAGTTAAGAGTGTTTCGAGAAGAGAACTGAATATTCCTTGTCGACATACGGGGCCATCTTCTAGGACACAAACCCAGAAAATTGGCTAGCAACCTACTGGAGGATCGAATATCCCTGGACAGGTTTAGAAAGAAAAACAACAAAATCAAGCAATCACACAAAGCAAAGCTGCACACAAACAAGGTTAGTCATTTTTCTCATAATCCATTTTTTCCTTCTCACCCCAACTTTTTACATTTTTTTGTGTAAAATAATATTCAAAAATAAAACTTGTTTTTATTGTTTGGAAATAAAAATTATTCTCTCAACAAATGGTTAATGTTTAGAAATATTAAAGAAACGTCAAAAGCAAACAAAAATTTTAGACAACAAACTAGAGCTAGTAGAAGTATTAATTCTGAAGATTCTGATTCAGATTTAGATAGTGTTATCCAAGATTTATCTGCGATTAGATTAGAATACGAAAAACCTAAAAGAAATAATAGTGACAATATGGCTCGTGAAATAAATTATCAGCAATTAAAATTATTTTTAGATATTATTCCAAATTTTAGTGGAGACCCATGTGAATTAAATAATTTTATTGGAGCTTGTGATGAAACATTTGTACAGTATGCTAACGAATCTGAAGTTATAAAAATTAATTTTTAGAGGTATAATTGGCAAACTACGAGGCAAAGCATTAACTTTAATTTCAAGTAGAATTGAATTAGACACTTGGGACAAAATAAAAGAAATTTTGAAAGTTTCTTTTACTGATCAAAGGTCATTTACTTGTTTACTTCATGAACTTCACAGTTTGAAACCAAATCCTAAAGAAAGTCCTTATAATTTTGGTATTCGTTGTCAATATACTAGAAGTTTAATTTTTCATCTATTAATAATGATAATACAATGGACCATGTACAAAAATTGCTCAAATTTCTAATATTGAAAAATTAATTTTGGTAACATTTTAAAATATCTTCCACCACAAATTCAAACCGGTGTTAGACTTAAAAATCCAGATTGTTTAGAAATAGCAATGCAATACGTAATAGAAGAAGAAAATTTTAATTCTATTGTAAATGAAGGAAAGAGAAATTTAAATCAACATATTCCATCTCCAAATATTAAAGCACCTGTTCAAAAATATTCTCAAATTCAACCTACTCTAAGTCAAACATTTTCACATAATAATTCACAGTTACAACAACGATTTCATGAACAAAATAAAAAAATATTTCCTAGTCAACCAATTCAAATAACTCCAAAACAAGTACCACAAAAATTTTACCCAAATCAACCAGTATTCGGTAAACAAAGTACATCAACAACCAACGTCTGGAAACCCAAAAATCAAATACCTACTTATAAACCTACTCCTATGTCAACAACATCTAGGCAAACAACTACTCAACCTTATCAGTTTAAACCCCAATAGAGACCGACATTTATGGCAGAAGAATTACACAACATTGATGAAGAAATTTATACTGAAGCAATTGAAGAAAATCCAGCAGCATATGGTTATGAACAAGAAGAATTACCCATGCAAGATCAAGAAGGTATGGAACCATATACAGAAGAACAAAATAACGATGAAGAAAATTTTATCCACCTAGCCTCTGGACAGAAAATTACTTAGAATTAAATCATATTATAGATCAACGCAAATTGCCATTTATCGAAATTTCAGGATTTCATAGACCTTTACGTTTTCTTATTGATTCTGGTAGTCATATATCTTTAATGAACCCTGTTTTAGTAAAATATATTTCCCAGAGTGCATCATTATAAAACCAAGTTTAATAAAAACATCTTGTGGTCAACAAACAGCAAAATTTGAGGCACATATCCCAGTTTTTAAAGAATTTCAAGCAAATGGAAAAATTATTTTCACTTTATTTGACTTTCATCCGTTTTTGATGGATTAATCAGCTTTACAGACTTAAAATTATGGGATTTAATTGGAATTTACAAGAAGGATATCTACACAGAAATAATTTGAAAATTCCTGTACGACAATGTTCTCCTTCAGAATATGAACACTATAACATCACTGTTAATGAAAATGAAATTTTAAGAACCAAAATTCCAACCAACGCTGTTACCGATGAATCATATTATATCCCAGAAACAACAATTAATAATCACTGTTTTAAATCGGAATTTATCAATTATAAAATTGATTATATTAAAGGTAAAAATAATGTCGTTGCAGACGCGCTATCTAGAAATCCTTCAGATAATGTTTCTTTGATAAACGAAATAGGTGATATTGATAATGTCATTCAAGAATATTTAAACTATGAAAATAATGTTACAACAGCACATTCTGCAGATGAAATTCCTCTACTTAGTTTTCCTTATACAGAAAAACCTTTAAATCATTATAAACATCAAATGATTATTAAAGTTTCAGAATCATCCCTGTACCTAATTGTATTAAAGAAAAGATTTTTGATAATCAGAGATTTTACATAAATATTAGAAAAATCATATAGATGAAGATTTAGAACAATTCATAGCTAATCTCGATAATAAACTTACATATTATTTATATTTTCCTGACAAACAACATGAAAAATACTTTATAAAAATATACTAGAAAAACTTATTAGAATTCAATCAAAATTAATAATTTGTTCTTCAAAATTAACTGATATCTGTACAGATTCTGAAAAACAAGACAAAATGAACTATCATCATATTTATAAAACTGGTCATAGAGGTATTACAACTACAATTGACTCTCTAAAGAAAAATTACTATTGGCCTAGCATGACTAAAGACGTTAATAACTATGTCAATAATTGTGTCATATGTCAAAAATCTAAATATGAAAGACAACCTAATAATTTTGAATTTCAACCAATTCCTATAGGTACAAAACCTTTTGAAAGAATTCATATCGATACCTTGTCAGTATCTAAAGAAAAATTCTTAACGATAATTGATACTTTTTCAAAATTTGCGCAAGCCTATCCAATTTTAGGAACAAATTCTCTAAATGTCCTTGACGGATTATTAACTTTTATATCACATTATGGACTTCCTCATACAATTGTTTGTGATAATGGTGTGGAATTTAATAATCAAAATTTCCTAGATTTTTGCAAAATTCATAAAGTAAATATACACTTTACTACACCAAAAAATCCGAACTCAAATAGTTACATTGAAAGATTTCATTCTACATTGTTGGAACAAATTAGAGTTAAAACGCAACAAAATCCTAAAGAATCTTTAAATAACTTAATAAAATATTCACTATTACATTATAATAATTCCATACATTCAGTACAAACTTCACTCCTTTTGAGATCGTTTCAGGACATTTCAATACTAAAGATCCTTATGATATTTAAGAAAAAGATATAATCTCTAAATATGTGTATGACCATAAAGAAAAATTAAAAGGAAAATATCAACAAATCAATGACGATATAAACAAGAAAAAAACCGATAAATTGGAAAAAATTAACGCAGAACGGAAAGAACCAATGACAATATCAGAACAAGACCAAATTTATCATAAAGAACAGACAAGAGATAAATTAGCAAATAAATTTTCCAAAATTTCGCCTGTAGCTCAAACAAAAAATAAGGTGAAAACTGAAACATCAAAATATTCTAAGCATAATTTAAAGAAACGTAAAAAATATTAATTACTAATGTTTTATTTCCAGATGAGGATATTGATCATTTTCTCGTTTATCCTTATCCATAACTTAAATAATGCAGTTATTCAAAATTAACCAACCCTATTTTACCAATGAACTTGGAAAATTCGAGAATTATTATAAGTAAACATACATTCGTCAGTTATCTAGATATTTCTGAACTGAATAAAATTAAATCTAATTTACAAGAACAAGTCAATTTTATTATTGAAAGAAAAATTTTACTGATATGTCAGACAAACTAATAAAACAAGCACAATCACTGTTATTTCAAAATGATCATTTATTAGAAACTATTTTCCTAACATGAGACACAAACGTGGACTGATAAATCTTGGTGGTAAAATATCAAAATGGTTATTTGGTACACTTGATTCTGAGGATGGAAAAAGAATCGATACTATATTAGATTACCTTAACAATAATGATCACTTACTTAAAGATGAAATTAATAATGAAATTTCTTATTCAAAGGAATTTATGTCAAAAACAAATCATAGCCTTTTTCAAATCAAATCAAACATCTTAACTATAAAGAGTTTAATCGATAAATACCAGGATAGTATAAATGAAATTAATACTTTGGAATTAATTATTAATTGCCTAATAACTCTACAGAACCAATTAAATCAAATCGTTAATGCTATAACATTTGCTACTCTTAATAAAATTCATCCAACTTTGCTTTCTATAGAAAGTTTGAATATTATAATAAATAAAATGCAAAACTTATACTCACTAAATCAAATTGCTCAATTCAAAAGTAAACACAGTTATTATATGTTTTTGGTATTCAACTATTATATAAAGACGAGAGAATAATTTTCTTAATTCATTGTCCAATTTTAATGACTACTGCGTTTAAAACATTTTTTTGTATCCTGTTCCTATCCAGAATAAAATAATCCCTCCTCAAAACCATATCTTATCCTTAATGAAAAATGAACTCTATCAATATCAAGAAGAATTGTGTGAAAAGATCGAAGATACCTTTTATTGCCATAATCATCTTCAAGCCGAAGAAGATTGCATAGTCTATATTATTTTGAAGAATGAAGCCAACAACTGTTCTACTGTGTCTGTACATGTAGAAAAGATGATTGCAAATCAAATTTCTCCCCAAAATATTTTGTTAACTACACCTTCCTACACAATAATTACGGAAGGATGTTCCATAGAAAAACATCAAGAACTTCAACCTGGAAGTTACCTAATAACAATTCCTGAAAAATGTCATTATACTATTAATCAAGAACAGTTTTCTTCCGAAAATGAAGATCTTTCGCCTGTTACAATTATTGAACTTCCATCACTGGATGTATCCAAGTTAAGAGGACGTTCAAATAAAATTAAACTTAATAGCATGGATATCGAAGAGCTTTCTCATTTGGCAAAGAAAATGAATAATCATCATGAAATAGCTTTACCTGTGGAGCCAAAGGAAAATCATCCCATACCAACCTGGCTTCTTATTATTATTTGCTTTCTCATTTGTGCTATCACCTATATTGGAGTAACATGCTACTATAGAAACTGTTACCCTTACCCAATCAAACTATTTAGAAGGAAGAAAAATCCGAATGAGGCCTCTTCTCTTAATGATGATCAACCCAGCCAACCAGTCCAACCCTAGGTTTCCATTTTAGGCGGGAGGAGTTACCTGTTACATAGACATTGAGCCGACCCTGTGTTAACTGACCTACACCATAAGTGATAAAGTGCGGTAGAAGTGCTGACAAAGATTCCTGTCGAAGTTTATCTTTTTATACCGTATATTATCAATAACCTAATGTTAATTCCAGAAATTATCTATTGTTCATTGTTCCTAGTGCACGAGGCAATCTAGTAATTTGTATTACGTATGTTTCATGTATATATATATTTTTTAGACTTTTTCAGCTTCAGTTCAGTTTCAGTCTTAATCAAGTCAAAACGCTGTTAAAGATTTGAGCTAACTCTGTTTTGTTCTTAGTAAAATACCTGCTGTTAGTTAAATAAAACACAATTAGAAAGAACGAATATCTTTTTTTGGGTAGTTATTTTAATTAACAAGAGTAAAAGCTGAGTCCAAAACCAACCAAAGAAGCGGAGGCGCTTCTTCGAACCAAGAACTGCAAGAAGCTCAACGTCACTGGCGCAGTCGGAAACGGATATGATAGTCACTGTTTAGAAGAAGACATAGTGCCTTTTGGAAAGTGTTTTTTCTACTGACAGGACTACTGCAAGTTAAGAGTGTTTCGAGAAGAGAACTGAATATTCCTTGTCGACATACGGGGGCCATCTTCTAGGACACAAACCCAGAAAATTGGCTAGCAACCTACTGGAGGATCGAATATCCCTGGACAGGTTTAGAAAGAAAAAACAACAAAATCAAGCAATCACACAAAGCAAAGCTGCACACAAACAAGGTTAGTCATTTTTTCTCATAATCCATTTTTTTTTCCTTCTCACCCCAACTTTTTACATTTTTTTTTGTGTAAAATAATATTCAAAAATAAAACTTGTTATTTTAATTTTTTGGAAATAAAAATTATTCTCTCAACAAATGGTTAATGTTTAGAAATATTAAGGAAACGTCAAAAGCAAACAAAAATTTTAGACAACAAACTAGAGCTAGTAGAAGTATTAATTCTGAAGATTCTGATTCAGATTTAGATAGTGTTATCCAAGATTTATCTGCGATTAGATTAGAATACGAAAAACCTAAAAGAAATAATAGTGACAATATGGCTCGTGAAATAAATTATCAGCAATTAAAATTATTTTTAGATATTATTCCAAATTTTAGTGGAGACCCATGTGAATTAAATAATTTTATTGGAGCTTGTGATGAAACATTTGTACAGTATGCTAACGAATCTGAAGTTATAAAAATTAATTTTTAGAGGTATAATTGGCAAACTACGAGGCAAAGCATTAACTTTAATTTCAAGTAGAATTGAATTAGACACTTGGGACAAAATAAAAGAAATTTTGAAAGTTTCTTTTACTGATCAAAGGTCATTTACTTGTTTACTTCATGAACTTCACAGTTTGAAACCAAATCCTAAAGAAAGTCCTTATAATTTTGGTATTCGTTGTCAATATACTAGAAGTTTAATTTTTCATCTATTAATAATGATAATACAATGGACCATGTACAAAAATTGCTCAAATTTCTAATATTGAAAAATTAATTTTGGTAACATTTTTAAAATATCTTCCACCACAAATTCAAACCGGTGTTAGACTTAAAAATCCAGATTGTTTAGAAATAGCAATGCAATACGTAATAGAAGAAGAAAATTTTAATTCTATTGTAAATGAAGGAAAGAGAAATTTAAATCAACATATTCCATCTCCAAATATTAAAGCACCTGTTCAAAAATATTCTCAAATTCAACCTACTCTAAGTCAAACATTTTCACATAATAATTCACAGTTACAACAACGATTTCATGAACAAAATAAAAATATTTCCTAGTCAACCAATTCAAATAACTCCAAAACAAGTACCACAAAAATTTTACCCAAATCAACCAGTATTCGGTAAACAAAGTACATCAACAACCAACGTCTGGAAACCCAAAAATCAAATACCTACTTATAAACCTACTCCTATGTCAACAACATCTAGGCAAACAACTACTCAACCTTATCAGTTTAAACCCCAATCGAGACCGACATTTATGGCAGAAGAATTACACAACATTGATGAAGAAATTTATACTGAAGCAATTGAAGAAAATCCAGCAGCATATGGTTATGAACAAGAAGAATTACCCATGCAAGATCAAGAAGGTATGGAACCATATACAGAAGAACAAAATAACGATGAAGAAAATTTTATCCACCTAGCCTCTGGACAGAAAATTACTTAGAATTAAATCATATTATAGATCAACGCAAATTGCCATTTATCGAAATTTCAGGATTTCATAGACCTTTACGTTTTCTTATTGATTCTGGTAGTCATATATCTTTAATGAACCCTGTTTTAGTAAAAAAATATTTCCCAGAGTGCATCATTATAAAACCAAGTTTAATAAAAACATCTTGTGGTCAACAAACAGCAAAATTTGAGGCACATATCCCAGTTTTTAAAGAATTTCAAGCAAATGGAAAAATTATTTTCACTTTATTTGACTTTCATCCGTTTTTTGATGGATTAATCAGCTTTACAGACTTAAAAAATATGGGATTTAATTGGAATTTACAAGAAGGATATCTACACAGAAATAATTTGAAAATTCCTGTACGACAATGTTCTCCTTCAGAATATGAACACTATAACATCACTGTTAATGAAAATGAAATTTTAAGAACCAAAATTCCAACCAACGCTGTTACCGATGAATCATATTATATCCCAGAAACAACAATTAATAATCACTGTTTTAAATCGGAATTTATCAATTATAAAATTGATTATATTAAAGGTAAAAATAATGTCGTTGCAGACGCGCTATCTAGAAATCCTTCAGATAATGTTTCTTTGATAAACGAAATAGGTGATATTGATAATGTCATTCAAGAATATTTAAACTATGAAAATAATGTTACAACAGCACATTCTGCAGATGAAATTCCTCTACTTAGTTTTCCTTATACAGAAAAACCTTTAAATCATTATAAACATCAAATGATTATTAAAGTTTCAGAATCATCCCCTGTACCTAATTGTATTAAAGAAAAGATTTTTGATAATCAGAGATTTTACATAAATATTAGAAAAAATCATATAGATGAAGATTTAGAACAATTCATAGCTAATCTCGATAATAAACTTACATATTATTTATATTTTCCTGACAAACAACATGAAAAATACTTTATAAAAATATACAAGAAAAACTTATTAGAATTCAATCAAAATTAATAATTTGTTCTTCAAAATTAACTGATATCTGTACAGATTCTGAAAAACAAGACAAAATGAACTATCATCATATTTATAAAACTGGTCATAGAGGTATTACAACTACAATTGACTCTCTAAAGAAAAATTACTATTGGCCTAGCATGACTAAAGACGTTAATAACTATGTCAATAATTGTGTCATATGTCAAAAATCTAAATATGAAAGACAACCTAATAATTTTGAATTTCAACCAATTCCTATAGGTACAAAACCTTTTGAAAGAATTCATATCGATACCTTGTCAGTATCTAAAGAAAAATTCTTAACGATAATTGATACTTTTTCAAAATTTGCGCAAGCCTATCCAATTTTAGGAACAAATTCTCTAAATGTCCTTGACGGATTATTAACTTTTATATCACATTATGGACTTCCTCATACAATTGTTTGTGATAATGGTGTGGAATTTAATAATCAAAATTTCCTAGATTTTTGCAAAATTCATAAAGTAAATATACACTTTACTACACCAAAAAATCCGAACTCAAATAGTTACATTGAAAGATTTCATTCTACATTGTTGGAACAAATTAGAGTTAAAACGCAACAAAATCCTAAAGAATCTTTAAATAACTTAATAAAATATTCACTATTACATTATAATAATTCCATACATTCAGTACAAACTTCACTCCTTTTGAGATCGTTTCAGGACATTTCAATACTAAAGATCCTTATGATATTGAAGAAAAGATATAATCTCTAAATATGTGTATGACCATAAAGAAAAATTAAAAGGAAAATATCAACAAATCAATGACGATATAAACAAGAAAAACCGATAAATTGGAAAAAATTAACGCAGAACGGAAAGAACCAATGACAATATCAGAACAAGACCAAATTTATCATAAAGAACAGACAAGAGATAAATTAGCAAATAAATTTTCCAAAATTTCGCCTGTAGCTCAAACAGAAAATAAGGTGAAAACTGAAACATCAAAATATTCTAAGCATAATTTAAAGAAACGTAAAAATATTAATTACTAATGTTTTATTTCCAGATGAGGATATTGATCATTTTCTCGTTTATCCTTATCCATAACTTAAATAATGCAGTTATTCAAAAATTAACCAACCCTATTTTACCAATGAACTTGGAAAATTCGAGAATTATTATAAGTAAACATACATTCGTCAGTTATCTAGATATTTCTGAACTGAATAAAATTAAATCTAATTTACAAGAACAAGTCAATTTTATTATTGAAAGAAAAAATTTTACTGATATGTCAGACAAACTAATAAAACAAGCACAATCACTGTTATTTCAAAATGATCATTTATTAGAAACTATTTCCCTAACATGAGACACAAACGTGGACTGATAAATCTTGGTGGTAAAATATCAAAATGGTTATTTGGTACACTTGATTCTGAGGATGGAAAAAGAATCGATACTATATTAGATTACCTTAACAATAATGATCACTTACTTAAAGATGAAATTAATAATGAAATTTCTTATTCAAAGGAATTTATGTCAAAAACAAATCATAGCCTTTTTCAAATCAAATCAAACATCTTAACTATAAAGAGTTTAATCGATAAATACCAGGATAGTATAAATGAAATTAATACTTTGGAATTAATTATTAATTGCCTAATAACTCTACAGAACCAATTAAATCAAATCGTTAATGCTATAACATTTGCTACTCTTAATAAAATTCATCCAACTTTGCTTTCTATAGAAAGTTTGAATATTATAATAAATAAAATGCAAAACTTATACTCACTAAATCAAATTGCTCAATTCAAAAGTAAACACAGTTATTATATATTTTTTGGTATTCTACTATTATATAAATACGAGATAATAATTTTCTTAATTCATTGTCCAATTTTAATGACTACTGCGTTTAAAACATTTTTTTTGTATCCTGTTCCTATCCAGAATAAAATAATCCCTCCTCAAAAACCATATCTTATCCTTAATGAGAAAAATGAACTCTATCAATATCAAGAAGAATTGTGTGAAAAGATCGAAGATACCTTTTATTGCCATAATCATCTTCAAGCCGAAGAAGATTGCATAGTCTATATTATTTTGAAGAATGAAGCCAACAACTGTTCTACTGTGTCTGTACATGTAGAAAAGATGATTGCAAATCAAATTACTCCCAAAAATATTTTGTTAACTACACCTTCCTACACAATAATTACGGAAGGATGTTCCATAGAAAAACATCAAGAACTTCAACCTGGAAGTTACCTAATAACAATTCCTGAAAAATGTCATTATACTATTAATCAAGAACAGTTTTCTTCCGAAAATGAAGATCTTTCGCCTGTTACAATTATTGAACTTCCATCACTGGATGTATCCAAGTTAAGAGGACGTTCAAATAAAATTAAACTTAATAGCATGGATATCGAAGAGCTTTCTCATTTGGCAAAGAAAATGAATAATCATCATGAAATAGCTTTACCTGTGGAGCCAAAGGAAAATCATCCCATACCAACCTGGCTTCTTATTATTATTTGCTTTCTCATTTGTGCTATCACCTATATTGGAGTAACATGCTACTATAGAAACTGTTACCCTTACCCAATCAAACTATTTAGAAGGAAGAAAATCCGAATGAGGCCTCTTCTCTTAATGATGATCAACCCAGCCAACCAGTCCAACCCTAGGTTTCCATTTTAGGCGGGAGGAGTTACCTGTTACATAGACATTGAGCCGACCCTGTGTTAACTGACCTACACCATAAGTGATAAAGTGCGGTAGAAGTGCTGACAAAGATTCCTGTCGAAGTTTATCTTTTATACCGTATATTATCAATAACATAATGATAATTCCAGAAATTATCTATTGTTCATTGTTCCTAGTGCACGAGGCAATCTAGTAATTTGTATTACGTATGTTTCATGTATATATATATTTTTTAGACTTTTTCAGCTTCAGTTCAGTTTCAGTCTTAATCAAGTCAAAACGCTGTTAAAGATTTGAGCTAACTCTGTTTTGTTCTTAGTAAAATACCTGCTGTTAGTTAAATAAAACACAATTAGAAAGAACGAATATCTTTTTTTGGGTAGTTATTTTAATTAACAAGAGTAAAAGCTGAGTCCAAAACCAACCAAAGAAGCGGAGGGGCTTCTTCGAACCAAGAACTGCAAGAAGCTCAACGTCACTTTAGGACGGCCGCGGTCGAGCGAACGCGAATGCCCCCGAACGTGTAATTGTCCCACATTTTCGTTATTTTCACTATAAAATCGAATTTTAAACTCGAACCTGAGGCACGCGACACATCGTAGAAGGTTCAAAGTTTACGTTTCGACATGGCTTTGTGGAAACGAACGCGGGAAAATACGAAAATATCGAATCCGAAATAGTTGGACGTCTACCCATATCCGACTGACGTTTCTCGAATTCCCGGCTATATCCATCTCTTTTTTGGCGAAATCCTCGCGAAAATGGAAAACTGGCGGCCGCGGACCTCCGGAAAACGCAAAATTCGCCCCGAAAAAGGTAAAAGAAGTCACCAAAATACGCCTACCGGATAACCGAAGGACCGAACTCGGCTTCGCGCACCCGGGCTCGCCGCTGCGGCTCGCGAAAAAGCCTTTGTGTAGCGAGAGAGAAAAACAACGGATTTTAATATATAAGGACTAGAAAGGTGGCAAGTCGGCATTCGCCGACTTGACCTTTCTTGAGTAGGGTTAGTTTTTTAAACACCATGTATTTTTTCGATAATTAGTGCGTTAAGAGACCCCGATGGAAGTTGAGTAAAATAAATTAGTCAGTTCTCTTAATTTTGAGATTTTTTACCGTTCAACATTTTTCCAACACTTTGTATATAAAACGGTCTTTCGTACATCCGACAACCCATCCGAAGCAAAACAAATAATTTTATGTATATTTACGATCCGCCTAATTCCTTTTGTACTTGTATTGTTCTGGCTGAGACCCTGACACAGTAGTCGCTGGACTCTCTTCCGCAGCGACTGCTACTCTTGTCCTCAAAACAGAGGATGTGTGGCACGATGCTGCAAATTAGGGATAGGTGGCTGCTGGTCATTCTCCTGTGTAGTCGTGTCATTTGCCCTCCTTTTTTTCCTTCTTGTTTGTTTAAGCTGCACTGCGCTGATGAAGGGCAATAACCTAGAAACAACGTTGTCCGCAGTTGCTCGTTGTTCCTTATCACCTTCTTTTCCGGATCCTTTAGCCGCTAAATGTTTTCTATCAAATAATTATTTTATTCCATGAATTTTGGGAGTTTCAATATTGGTTCAGTTTTCTTAAACACCCTGTATTGTTTTCATTAAAATAGTTTCCATATAGACCATTGTTAAACGTTTCATCAAAGGAATATTATACTTCCATGAAGGTTTCTAGAGAAAGGTCGGTTTTTTAAACACCCAGTAGTTTTTTAATTAGTATAGTTTTCTTACAGACCGTTGTGAAAAGTTTCATTAGAAAATATTCCATGAATTGTGAGGATTTTTAGAGAATGGTTTGGTTTTGTTAAACACCCCGTATTTTTCATCGGTATAATTTTTTTACAATCGTGAAAAGTTTCATAAAAAAAATTAATTCCATAAATTTTGTGGATCTAGAGAATGGATCTATATATTACACCCTGTATTTTTTCATACGTATGTATTTATATACATAATAAAACCTAAGTATATATTTTTATAGTTTTTTGACAAACTAATGTAAAAAGTTTCATCAGAAAGCAAAAAAATTTTAAATCCACGAATTTTCAGGATTTTTAGGGAACAGTTCGGTTTTTTTAAACACCCCGTATTTGTTCAATAGTATATTCTTCCTACAGAACATTGTAAAAAGTTTCATCAAAAAGAATTTTCTAATTCCATGAATTTTGAGGATTTTTAGAGAATGGTTCGGTTTTTTTAAATCCTCTGTATTTCTTAATTAGGATATTTTTCCTATAGAACATTGTATAAAGTTTCATCAAAAAGAATTTTTTAATTCCTGTATTTTTTCATTAGTATAGATGTTTTAAAACTATTGTACAAAGTTTCATCAAAATGAATTTTCTAATTCCATGAACTTTGAGGAATTTTAGAGAATGGTTCGTTATTTTTAAACACTCTGTATTTCCTAATTAGTATATTTTTCCTACAGAACATTGTATAAAATTTCATCAAATAGAATTTTTTAATTCCATGAATTTTGTTGATTTTTAGGAAATGGTTAGGTTTTTTAAACCTCCTGTATTTTTTCATTAGTATAGATTTTTACAAACCATTGTATAAGGTTCTATCAAAAATAATTTTTTAATTCCATGAGTTTTGTTGATTTTTAGGAAATGGTTAGGTTTTTTAAACCTCTGTATTTCTTAATTAGTATATTTTTCCTACAGAACATTGTATAAAGTTTCATCAAAAGAAATTTTTTAATTCCATGAATTTTGAGGATTTTTAGAGAATGGTTCGTTATTATTAAACACTCTGTATTTGCTTCGTTAATGAGTGTCATAATAAATCCTTGATGGAAGTTTAATAAATAAAAAAAATTTCCATGAATTTTGGGAGTTTCAATATTGGTTCAGTTTTTTTAAACACCCAGTAGTTTTTTAATTAGTATACATAGATTTCTTACAGACCATTGTGAAAAGTTTCATGAAAAAATATTGAATGAATTATTGTGAGGATTCTTAGAGTATGGTTTGGTTTCGTTAAGCACCCTGTATTTTCTCATTAGTATGATTTTTTACAATCGTCAAAAGTTTCATAAAAAATAAAATCCATAAATTTTGTGGATGTAGAGAATGGTTTTTATTTTACACCCTGTATTTTTCATAAGTATGTATTCATATACATAATAATACCAAAGTATATATTTTTACAGTTTTTCTACAAACTATTGTAAAAAGTTTCATCAGAAAGCAAAAAAAAAATTTTAAATCCACGAATGTCCAGGATTTTTAGGGAACGGTTCGAATTTTTAAACACCCCGTATTTTTTCGATAATTAGTGCGGTAAGAGTCCCCTGACGGAAGTTTCGTACCAAAAAATTTTCAGTTCCCTTAATTTTTACATTTTTTAACGTTCGACATTTTTCCAACACTTTGTATATAAAACGGTCCTACGCACGTCAGAGAACCCTCCGAAGCGAAAGAACCGAAAATTTCCTCGAATCTGTAATTTTTATTTTTTTCTCGTCAATTTTTATCGTAACACCCCGTACATCGAGCTTTTTTGAGTCGCACTGTATATAAGCGAAGCGACTTGAAGTGTGCCATATTGTCTAGCTCACTGATATCACCTATTCATTCTATTTATGCAAAGTTCAATGCAAATAGCAATAGCGGATGGAAATATTTGACAGCTGTTCTATGGCTTCCGTCAATTTGACCCCGTCTTGGTCTGCCATATTGTCTAGCTCACTGATACCACCTACCTATTCATTCTATTTATGCAAAGTTCAATGCAAATAGCAATAGCGGATGGAAATATTTGACAGCTGTTCTATGGCTTCCGTCATTTTGACCCCGTCTTGCTTAGAATTTTCGCAAATTTCGATACGAAAACGAATTCAAAACCAAACGCTCGCATAACACAACGTATCTAGAGACTTCAAATTTACCATTTTCGGCCTTTGGGGGCCTCCGGTCGGCCCATTTAGCGAAATTTTCTGCGATTTATTCGGAAATGTCACCGCGCACTCGCCATTTGACGTTTCTGTAGTAGACGCAAATTTTCGCAATTTTTACTATAAAATCGAATTTTAACACCAGATCTGAGGCACACGACACATTGTAGAAGGTTCAAAGTTTACGTTTCGATATGGCTTTATGGAAATAAATGGGTACTTACTTTGCAAAATGTAACGTTTTGAAGGTTTTGTGAGGACCCGCCATATTGCCAGGCTCTTCTCCACGTCTCGGTTCGGTATTACGCAAAATTCGATACAAATTCGAATTCAAAACCCAGCGCTCGCATAACAGAAAGCATCTAGGGACTTTAAATTTACCTTTCCGGCTTTTGCGGGCCTCCGATCGATCCGTTTAGCGAACGTTCCTAAGTTTTATCCGAGCTGTCAACGGCACCGCACCGTCCGGCTTGCCGTTTGACGTTTCGGGCGGCCGAGCGCACGCGAATGCCGCCGAACGTGTAATTGACCAAAACTTTCGCTATTTTCACTATAAAATCGAATTTTAAACCTAAATCTGAGGCACGCGACACATTGTAGAAGGTTCAAAGTTTACGTTTCGACATGGCTTTGTGGAAAGGAATGCGAGAAAATATTAAAATATCGAATCCGAAATAGTTTGACGTCTACCCATATCCGACTGACGTTTCTCCGATTCCCGGGCGATAAGCTCCTCCCGCGCTATCTGCATCTCGCTCGCCGAGAACGGCCGGCGAGGACCCTCCGAAAAACGGGAAATTTACCTAGAAAAACGGCCCGCCGAGCGTCTCGTCGCGACGGAGAAGGGACCCAATAAAGAGACTCGCCCGCGACCGCGTCCCCGACGGGCTCTCCTAAAAAACGTCGCGCGGAGCGAAACCGGCCTCCGACCGATTTTCGGGCTTCCGATAATGGGCGTGGTTTTCGACTTTTCTCTCGTTTCCTCGCGAAAATCGAAAACCGGCGGCCGCGGACCTCCGGAAAAACACAAAATTCGTCCCGAAAAGGGTAGAAAGAACCACCCGAAATACGCCTAAGCTACGCCAAAAAGACCGAATCCGACTCCGCAAACCCGGGCTCGCCGCTGCGGCTCGCCAAAAAGCCTTTGTGGCGGCAAAACCCCACTTTTCCGCCCGCCCGGAGGAGCGAGAAAAACAACGGATTTTAATATATAAGAACTAGAAAGGTGGCAAGTCGGCATTCGCCGACTTGACCTTTCTTGAGTAGGGTTAGTTTTTTTAAACACCATGTATTTTTTCGATAATTAGTGCGTTAAGAGACCCTGATGGAAGTTGAGTAAAATAAATTAGTCAGTTCTCTTAATTTTGAGATTTTTACCGTTCAACATTTTTCCAACACTTTGTATATAAAACGGTCTTTCGTACATCCGACAACCCATCCGAAGCAAAACAAATAATTTTATTCCATGAATTTTGGGAGTTTCAATATTGGTTCAGTTTTCTTAAACACCCTGTATTGTTTTCATTAAAATAGTTTCCATATAGACCATTGTTAAACGTTTCATCAAAGGAATATTATACTTCCATGAAGGTTTCTAGAGAAAGGTCGGTTTTTTAAACACCCAGTAGTTTAATTAGTATAGTTTTCTTACAGACCGTTGTGAAAAGTTTCATTAGAAAATATTCCATGAATTGTGAGGATTTTTAGAGAATGGTTTGGTTTTGTTAAACACCCCGTATTTTTCATCGGTATAATTTTTTACAATCGTGAAAAGTTTCATAAAAAAATTAATTCCATAAATTTTGTGGATCTAGAGAATGGATCTATATATTACACCCTGTATTTTTCATACGTATGTATTTATATACATAATAAAACCTAAGTATATATTTTTATAGTTTTTGACAAACTAATGTAAAAAGTTTCATCAGAAAGCCAAAAAAATTTTAAATCCACGAATTTTCAGGATTTTTAGGGAACAGTTCGGTTTTTAAACACCCTGTATTTGTTCAATAGTATATTCTTCCTACAGAACATTGTAAAAGTTTCATCAAAAGAATTTTTAATTCCATGAATTTTGTTGATTTTTAGAGAATGGTTCGGTTTTAAATCCTCTGTATTTCTTAATTAGGATATTTTTCCTATAGAACATTGTATAAAGTTTCATCAAAAGAATTTTTAATTCCATGAATTTTGAGGAATTTTAGAGAATGGTTCGTTATTTTTAAACACTCTGTATTTTTAATTAGTATATTTTTCCTACAGAACATTGTATAAAGTTTCATCAAAAGAATTATTTAATTCCATGAATTTTGAGGATTTTTAGAGAATGGTTCGTTATTATTAAACACTCTGTATTTGCTTCGTTAATGAGTGTCATAATAAATCCTTGATGGAAGTTTAATAAATAAAACAAAATTTCCATGAATTTTGGGAGTTTCAATATTGGTTCAGTTTTCTTAAACACCCAGAATTTTTTTAATTAGTATAGTTTTCTTACAGACCATTGTGAAAAGTTTCATAAAAAATATTCAATGAATTATTGTGGGGATTCTTAGAGTATGGTTTGGTTTCGTTAAGCACCCTGTATTTTTTCATTAGTATAATTTTTTATAATCGTGAAAAGTTTAATAAAAAAAATTAAATTCCATAAATTTTGTGGCTGTAGAGAATGGTTCTTTATTTTACACCCTGTATTTTTTCATAAGTATGTATTCATATACATAATAATACCAAAGTATATATTTTTATAGTTTTTACAAACTATTGTAAAAAGTTTCATCAGAAAGCAAAAACATTTTAATCCACGAATGTTTAGGATTTTTAGGGAACGGTTCGGTTTTTTGAAACCTCCTGTATTTTTTCATTAGTATAGATGTTTTAAAACTATTGTACAAAGTTTCATCAAAATGAATTTTCTATTTCCATGAACTTTGAGGAATTTTAGAGAATGGTTCGTTATTTTTAAACACTCTGTATTTCTTAATTAGTATATTTTTCCTACAGAACATTGTATAAAATTTCATCAAATAGAATTTTTTAATTCCATGAATTTTGTTGATTTTTAGGAAATGGTTAGGTTTTTTAAACCTCCTGTATTTATTCATTAGTATAGATTTTTACAAACCATTGTATAAGGTTTTATCAAAAATAATTTTTAAATTCCATGAGTTTTGTTGATTTTTAGGAAATGGTTAGGTTTTTTTAAACCCTCTGTATTTCTTAATTAGTATATTTTTCCTACAGAACATTGTATAAAGTTTCATCAAAAAGAATTTTTTAATTCCATGAATTTTGAGGATTTTTAGAGAATGGTTCGTTATTATTAAACACTCTGTATTTGCTTCGTTAGTGAGTGTCATAATAAATCCTTGATGGAAGTTTAATAAATAAAAAATTTCCATGAATTTTGGGAGTTTCAATATTGGTTCAGTTTTTTAAACACCCAGTAGTTTTTAATTAGTATACATAGTTTTCTTACAGACCATTGTGAAAAGTTTCATGAAAAATATTCAATGAATTATTGTGAGGATTCTTAGAGTATGGTTTGGTTTCGTTAAGCACCCTGTATTTTCTCATTAGTATGATTTTTTTACAATCGTCAAAAGTTTCATAAAAAATAAAATCCATAAATTTTGTTGATGTAGAGATTTGTTTTTTATTTTACTCCCTGTATTTTTTCTTAAGTATGTCTTCATAATAATACCATAGTATATATTTTTTTCAGTTTTTCTACAAACTATTGTAATAAGTTTCATCAGAAAGCAAAAAAATTTTAAATCCACGAATGTCCAGGATTTTTAGGAACGGTTCGAATTTTTAAACACCCCGTATTTTTTCGATAATTAGTGCGGTAAGAGTCCCCGACGGAAGTTTCGTACCAAAAAATTTTCAGTTCCTTAATTTTTACATTTTTTAACGTTCGACATTTTTCCAACACTTTGTATATAAAACGGTCCTACGCACGTCAGAGAACCCTCCGAAGCGAAAGAACCGAAAATTTCCTCGAATCTGTAATTTTTATTTTTTCGTCAATTTTTATCGTAACACCCCGTACATCGAGCTTTTTGAGTCGCACTGTATATAAGCGAAGCGACTTGAAGTGTGCCATATTGTCTAGCTCACTGATACCACCTATTCATTCTATTTATGCAAAGTTCAATGCAAATAGCAATAGCGGATGGAAATATTTGACAGCTGTTCTATGGCTTCCGTCATTTTGACCCCGTCTTGGTCTGCCATATTGTCTAGCTCACTGATACCACCTACCTATTCATTCTATTTATGCAAAGTTCAATGCAAATAGCAATAGCGGATGGAAATATTTGACAGCTGTTCTATGGCTTACGTCATTTTGACCCCGTCTTGCTTAGGATTTTCGCAAATTTCGATACAAAAACGAATTCAAAACCAAACGCTCGCATAACACAACGTATCTAGAGACTTCAGATTTACCGTTTTCGACCTTTGGGGGGCTCCGGTCGGTCCATTTAGCGAAATTTTCTGCGATTTATTCGGAAATGTCACCGCGCACTCGCCATTTGACGTCGCAAATTTTCGCAATTTTTACTATAAAATCGAATTTTAAAAACAGATCTGAGGCACACGACACATTGTAGAAGGTTCAAAGTTTACGTTTCGATATGGCTTTATGGAAATAAAGGGTACTTACTTTGCAAAATGTAACATTTTGAAGGTTTTGTGAGGACCCGCCATATTGCCAGGCTCTTCTCCACGTCTCTGTTTGGTATTACGCAAAATTCGATACAAATTGGAACTCAAAACCCAGCGCTCGCATAACAGAAAGTATCTAGAGACTTTAAATTTACCTTTTCTGGCTTTTGCGGATCTCCGAACGGCCCGTTTAGCGAACGTTCCTAAGTTTTATCCGGAGCTGTCAACGGCATCGCACCGTCCGGCTAGCCGTTTGACGTTTCGGACGGCCGAGCGAAGGCGAATGCAGCCGAACGTGTAATTGACCAAAACTTTCGCTATTTTCCCTATAAAATCGAATTTTAAACCTAAATCTGAGGCACGCGACACATTGTAGAAGGTTCAAAGTTTACGTTTCAACATGCATTTCTGGAAATGAATGCGGGAAAATAGGAAAATATCAAATCCGAAATAGTTTGACGTCTACCCATATCCGACTGACGTTTCTCCGATTCCCGGGCGATAAGCTCCTCCGCGCTATCTCCATCCCTCTCGCCGAGAACGGCCGGCGAGGACCCTCCGAAAACGGAAAATTTACCTAGAAAAACGCGAAAAACGGCCCGCCGAGCGGCTCGTCGCGACGGAGAAATGACCGAATAAAGAGTCTCGCCCGCGGCCGCGTCCCCGTCGGGTTCGCCCGAACAACGTCGCGCGGAGCGAAACCGGCCTCCGGGCGGCTTCCGGACTTCCGATAATGGGCGTGGTTTTCGACTTTTGTCTCGTTTCCTCGCGAAAATCGAAAAGTAGCTCCGGCGGACCTCCGGCAAAACGCAAAATTCGCCCCGAAAAAGGTAAAAAGAACCCACCGAAATACGCCTAAGCGACAACCCCGGGACCGAAGGGCGCTTCGCGCCCTTCGGCTCGCCGCGGCGCGGCTCGCGAAAAAAGCCTGTGAGGAGATACTTTGCCACTTTTCCGCACCCCCGGAGGGAGCGAGAAAAAACAACGGATTTTAATATATAAGAACTAGAAAGGTGGCAAGTCGGCATTCGCCGACTTGACCTTTCTTGAGTAGGGGTAGTTTTTTTTAAACACCATGTATTTTTTCGATAATTAGTGCGTTAAGAGACCCCCGATGGAAGTTGAGTAAAATAAATTAGTCAGTTCTCTTAATTTTGAGATTTTTCACCGTTCAACATTTTTCCAACACTTTGTATATAAAACGGTCTTTCGTACATCCGACAACCCATCCGAAGCAAAACAAATAATTTTATTCCATGAATTTTGGGAGTTTCAATATTGGTTCAGTTTTCTTAAACACCCTGTATTGTTTTCATTAAAATAGTTTCCATATAGACCATTGTTAAACGTTTCATCAAAGGAATATTATACTTCCATGAAGGTTTCTAGAGAAAGGTCGGTTTTTTAAACACCCAGTAGTTTTTTAATTAGTATAGTTTTCTTACAGACCGTTGTGAAAAGTTTCATTAGAAAATATTCCATGAATTGTGAGGATTTTTAGAGAATGGTTTGGTTTTGTTAAACACCGTGTATTTTTCATCGGTATAATTTTTTACAATCGTGAAAAGTTTCATAAAAAAATAAATTCCATAAATTTTGTGGATCTAGAGAATGGATCTATATATTACACCTTGTATTTTTCATACGTATGTATTTATATACATAATAAAACCTAAGTATATATTTTTATAGTTTTTGACAAACTAATGTAAAAAGTTTCATCAGAAAGCAAAAAAATTTTAAATCCACGAATTTTCAGGATTTTTAGGAACAGTTCGGTTTTTTAAACACCCCGTATTTGTTCAATAGTATATTCTTCCTACAGAACATTGTAAAAGTTTCATCAAAAAGAATTTTTTAATTCCATGAATTTTGTTGATTTTTAGAGAATGGTTCGGTTTTTTTAAATCCTCTGTATTTCTTAATTAGGATATTTTTCCTATAGAACATTGTATAAAGTTTCATTAAAAAGAATTTTTTAATTCCATGAATTTTGAGGAATTTTAGAGAATGGTTCGTTATTTTTAAACACTCTGTATTTTTTAATTAGTATATTTTTCCTACAGAACATTGTATAAAGGTTCATCAAAAAGAATTATTTAATTCCATGAATTTTGAGGATTTTTAGAGAATGGTTCGTTATTATTAAACACTCTGTATTTGCTTCGTTAATGAGTGTCATAATAAATCCTTGATGGAAGTTTAATAAATAAAAAAAAATTTCCATGAATTTTGGGAGTTTCAATATTGGTTCAGTTTTCTTAAACACCCAGAATTTTTTAATTAGTATAGTTTTCTTACAGACCATTGTGAAAAGTTTCATAAAAAATATTCAATGAATTATTGTGGGGATTCTTAGAGTATGGTTTGGTTTCGTTAAGCACCCTGTATTTTTTCATTAGTATAATTTTTTATAATCGTGAAAAGTTTAATAAATAAAATTAAATTCCATAAATTTTGTGGCTGTAGAGAATGGTTCTTTATTTTACACCCTGTATTTTTTCATAAGTATGTATTCATATACATAATAATACCAAAGTATATATTTTTTATAGTTTTTACAAACTATTGTAAAAAGCTTCATCAGAAAGCAAAAAAATTAAATCCACGAATGTTTAGGATTTTTAGGGAACGGTTCGGTTTTTGAAACCTCCTGTATTTTTCATTAGTATAGATGTTTTAAAACTATTGTACAAAGTTTCATCAAAATGAATTTTCTAATTCCATGAACTTTGAGGAATTTTAGGGAATGGTTCGTTATTTTTAAACACTCTGTATTTCCTAATTAGTATATTTTTCCTACAGAACATTGTATAAAATTTCATCAAATAGAATTTTTTAATTCCATGAATTTTGTTGATTTTTAGGAAATGGTTAGGTTTTTAAACCTCCTGTATTTTTTCATTATTATAGATTTTTACAAACCATTGTATAAGGTTTTATCAAAAATAATTTTTTAATTCCATGAGTTTTGTTGATTTTTAGGAAATGGTTAGGTTTTTTAAACCCTCTGTATTTCTTAATTAGTATATTTTTCCTACAGAACATTGTATAAAGTTTCATCAAAAGAATTTTTAATTCCATGAATTTTGAGGATTTTTAGAGAATGGTTCGTTATTATTAAACACTCTGTATTTGCTTCGTTAGTGAGTGTCATAATAAATCCTTGATGGAAGTTTAATAAATAAAAAAAATTTCCATGAATTTTGGGAGTTTCAATATTGGTTCAGTTTTTTTAAACACCCAGTAGTTTTTTAATTAGTATACATAGTTTTCTTACAGACCATTGTGAAAAGTTTCATGAAAAAATAAATATTCAATGAATTATTGTGAGGATTCTTAGAGTATGGTTTGGTTTCGTTAAGCACCCTGTATTTTCTCATTAGTATGATTTTTTTACAATCGTCAAAAGTTTCATAAAAAAAATAAAATCCATAAATTTTGTGGATGTAGAGAATGGTTTTTATTTTACACCCTGTATTTTTTCATAAGTATGTATTCATATACATAATAATACCAAAGTATATATTTTTACAGTTTTTCTACAAACTATTGTAAAAGTTTCATCAGAAAGCAAAAAAATTTTAAATCCACGAATGTCCAGGATTTTTAGGGAACGGTTCGAATTTTTAAACACCCCGTATTTTTTCGATAATTAGTGCGGTAAGAGTCCCCCGACGGAAGTTTCGTACCAAAAAAATTTTCAGTTCCCTTAATTTTTACATTTTTTTAACGTTCGACATTTTTCCAACACTTTGTATATAAAACGGTCCTACGCACGTCAGAGAACCCCTCGAATCTGTAATTTTTATTTTTTTCTCGTCAATTTTTATCGTAACACCCCGTACATCGAGCTTTTTTGAGTCGCACTGTATATAAGCGAAGCGACTTGAAGTGTGCCATATTGTCTAGCTCACTGATACCACCTATTCATTCTATTTATGCAAAGTTCAATGCAAATAGCAATAGCGGATGGAAATATTTGACAGCTGTTCTATGGCTTCCGTCATTTTGACCCCGTCTTGGTCTGCCATATTGTCTAGCTCACTGATACCACCTACCTATTCATTCTATTTATGCAAAGTTCAATGCAAATAGCAATAGCGGATGGAAATATTTGACAGCTGTTCTATGGCTTACGTCATTTTGACCCCGTCTTGCTTAGGATTTTCGCAAATTTCGATACAAAACGAATTCAAAACCAAACGCTCGCATAACACAACGTATCTAGAGACTTCAGATTTACCGTTTTCGGCATTTGGGGGGCTTCGGTCGGCCCATTTAGCGAAATTTTCTGCGATTTATTCGGAAATGTCACCGCGCACTCGCCATTTGACGTCGCAAATTTTCGCAATTTTTACTATAAAATCGAATTTTAAAAACAGATCTGAGGCACACGACACATTGTAGAAGGTTCAAAGTTTACGTTTCGATATGGCTTTATGGAAATAAAGGGTATTTACTTTGCAAAATGTAACATTTTGAAGGTTTTGTGAGGACCCGCCATATTGCCAGGCTCTTCTCCACGTCTCTGTTTGGTATTACGCAAAATTCGATACAAATTGGAACTCAAAACCCAGCGCTCGCATAACAGAGAGTATCTAGAGACTTTAAATTTACCTTTTTTGCCTTTGCGGATCTCCGAACGGCCCGTTTAGCGAACGTTCCTAAGTTTTATCCGGAGCTGTCAACGGCATCGCACCGTCCGGCTAGCCGTTTGACGTTTCGGACGGCCGAGCGAAGGCGAATGCAGCCGAACGTGTAATTGACCAAAACTTTCGCTATTTTCCCTATAAAATCGAATTTTAAACCTAAATCTGAGGCACGCGACACATTGTAGAAGGTTCAAAGTTTACGTTTCAACATGCATTTCTGGAAATGAATGCGGGAAAATAGGAAAATATCAAATCCGAAATAGTTTGACGTCTACCCATATCCGACTGACGTTTCTCCGATTCCCGGGCGATAAGCTCCTCCCGCGCTATCTCCATCCCTCTCGCCGAGAACGGCCGGCGAGGACCCTCCGAAAAACGGAAAATTTACCTAGAAAAACGCGAAAAACGGCCCGCCGAGCGGCTCGTCGCGACGGAGAAAGAACCAAATAAAGAGACTCGCCCGCGACCGCGTCCCCGACGGGCTCGCCCGAAAAACGTGGCGCGGAGCGAAACCGGCCTCCGGGCGGCTTCCGGACTTCCGATAATGGGCGTGGTTTTCGACTTTGTCTCGTTTCCTCGCGAAAATCGAAAAGTAGCTCCGGCGGACCTCCGGCAAAACGCAAAATTCGCCCCGAAAAAGGTAAAAAGAACCCACCGAAATACGCCTAAGCGACAACCCCGGGACCGAAGGGCGCTTCGCGCCCTTCGCCTCGCCGCCGCGCGGCTCGCGAAAAAAGCCTTTGAGGAGATACTTTGCCACTTTTCCGCCCGCCCGGAGGGAGCGAGAAAAAACAACGGATTTTAATATATAAGAACTAGAAAGGTGGCAAGTCGGCATTCGCCGACTTGACCTTTCTTGAGTAGGGTTAGTTTTTTTAAACACCATGTATTTTTCGATAATTAGTGCGTTAAGAGACCCCGATGGAAGTTGAGTAAAATAAATTAGTCAGTTCTCTTAATTTTGAGACTTTTTTAACGTTCAACATTTTTCCAACACTTTGTATATAAAACGGTCTTTCGTACATCCGACAACCCATCCGAAGCAAAACAAATAATTTTATTCTATGAATTTTGGGAGTTTCAATATTGGTTCAGTTTTCTTAAACACCCTGTATTGTTTTCATTAAAATAGTTTCCATATAGACCATTGTTAAACGTTTCATCAAAGGAATATTATACTTCCATGAAGGTTTCTAGAGAAAGGTCGGTTTTTTAAACACCCAGTAGTTTTTTAATTAGTATAGTTTTCTTACAGACCGTTGTGAAAAGTTTCATTAGAAAATATTCCATTAATTGTGAGGATTTTTAGATAATGTTTTGGTTTTGTTAAACACCCCGTATTTTTTCATCGGTATAATTTTTTTACAATCGTGAAAAGTTTCATAAAAAAAAATAAATTCCATAAATTTTGTGGATCTAGAGAATGGATCTATATATTACACCCTGTATTTTTCATACGTATGTATTTATATACATAATAAAACCTAAGTATATATTTTTATAGTTTTTTGACAAACTAATGTAAAAAGTTTCATCAGAAAGCAAAAAATCCACGAATTTTCAGGATTTTTAGGGAACAGTTCGGTTTTTTTAAATACCCCGTATTTGTTCAATAGTATATTCTTCCTACAGAACATTGTAAAAAGTTTCATCAAAAAGAATTTTTTAATTCCATGAATTTTGTTGATTTTTACAGAATGGTTCGGTTTTTTTAAATCCTCTGTATTTCTTAATTAGAATATTTTTCCTATAGAACATTGTATAAAGTTTCATCAAAAAGAATTTTTTAATTCCATGAATTTTGAGGAATTTTAGAGAATGGTTCGTTATTATTATACACTCTGTTTTTGCTTGGTTAATGAGTGTCATAATAATTCCATGATGGAAGTTTAATAAATAAAAAAATTTCCATGAATTTTGGGAGTTTCAATATTGGTTCAGTTTTCTTAAACACCTAGAATTTTTAATTAGTATAGTTTTCTTACAGACCATTGTGAAAAGTTTCATAAAAATATTCAATGAATTATTGTGGGGATTCTTAGAGTATGGTTTGGTTTCGTTAAGCACCCTGTATTTTTCATTAGTATAATTTTTATAATCGTGAAAAGTTTAATAAAAAATTAAATTCCATAAATTTTGTGGCTGTAGAGAATGGTTCTTTATTTTACACCCTGTATTTTTCATAAGTATGTATTCATATACATAATAATACCAAAGTATATATTTTTATAGTTTTTTACAAACTATTGTAAAAAGTTTCATCAGAAAGCAAAAAAAAAAATTTAAATCCACGAATGTTTAGGATTTTTAGGGAACGGTTCGGTTTTTTGAAACCTCCTGTATTTTTTCATTAGTATAGATTTTTACAAACCATTGTATAAGGTTTTATCAAAAATAATTTTTTAATTCCATGAGTTTTGTTGATTTTTAGGAAATGGTTAGGTTTTTTTAAACCCTCTGTATTTCTTAATTAGTATATTTTTCCTACAGAACATTGTATAAAGTTTCATCAAAAAGAATTTTTTAATTCCATGAATTTTGAGGATTTTTAGAGAATGGTTCGTTATTATTAAACACTCTGTATTTGCTTCGTTAGTGAGTGTCATAATAAATCCTTGATGGAAGTTTAATAAATAAAAAAAATTTCCATGAATTTTGGGAGTTTCAATATTTGTTCAGTTTTCTTAAACACCCAGTAGTTTTTTAATTAGTATATCTTTCTTAGAGACCATCGTGAAAAGGTTAATAAAAAAATATTCAATGAATTATTGTGGGGATTCTTAGAGTATGGTTTGGTTTCGTTAAGCACCCTGTATATTTTCATTAGTATAATATTTTTACAATCGTAAAAAGTTTCATAAAAAAAAATAAATTCCATAAATTTTGTGGATCTAGAGAATGGTTCTTTATTTTACACCCTGTATTTTTTCATAAGTATGTATTCATATACATAATAATACCAAAGTATATATTTTTCATAGTTTTTTTACAAACTATTGTAAAAAGTTTCATCAGAAAGAAAAAAAAATTTTTAAATCCACGAATGTCCAGGATTTTTAGGGAACGGTTCGAATTTTTTAAACACCCCGTATTTTTTTCGATAATTAGTGCGGTAAGAGTCCCCCGACGGAAGTTTCGTACCAAAAAAATTTTCAGTTCCCTTAATTTTTACATTTTTTTAACGTTCGAAATTTTTCCAACACTTTGTATATAAAACGGTCCTACGCACGTCAGAGAACCCCTCCGAAGCGGAAGAACCGAAAATTTCCTCGAATCTGTAATTTTTATTTTTTTCTCGTCAATTTTTATCGTAACACCCCGTACATCGAGCTTTTTTGAGACGCACTGTATATAAGCGAAGCGACTTGAAGTGTGCCATATTGTCTAGCTCACTGATACCACCTATTCATTCTATTTATGCAAAGTTCAATGCAAATAGCAATAGCGGATGGAAATATTTGACAGCTGTTCTATGGCTTCCGTCATTTTGACCCCGTCTTGGTCTGCCATATTGTCTAGCTCACTGATACCACCTACCTATTCATTCTATTTATGCAAAGTTCACTGCAAATAGCAATAGCGGATGGAAATATTTGACAGCTGTTCTATGGCTTACGTCATTTTGACCCCGTCTTGCTTAGGATTTTCGCAAATTTCGATACAAAACGAATTCAAAACCAAACGCTCGCATAACACAACGTATCTAGAGACTTCAGATTTACCGTTTTCGGCTTTTGGGGGGCTCCGGTCGGCCCATTTAGCGAAATTTTCTGCGATTTATTCGGAAATGTCACCGCGCACTCGCCATTTGACGTCGCAAATTTTCGCAATTTTTACTATAAAATCGAATTTTAAAAACAGATCTGAGGCACACGACACATTGTAGAAGGTTCAAAGTTTACGTTTCGATATGGCTTTATGGAAATAAAGGGGTACTTACTTTGCAAAATGTAACGTTTTGAAGGTTTTGTGAGGACCCGCCATATTGCCAGGCTCTTCTCCACGTCTCGGTTCGGTATTACGCAAAATTCGATACAAATTCGAATTCAAAACCCAACGCTCGCATAACAGAAAGCATCTAGGGACTTTAAATTTACCTTTTCCGGCCTTGGCGGGTCTCAGATCTGCCCGTTTAGCGAACGTTCCTACGTTTTATCCGGAGCTGTCACCGGCCGTGCACCGTCCGGCTAGCCGTTTGACGTTTCGGACGGCCGAGCGAAGGCGAATGCAGCCGAACGTGTAATTGACCAAAACTTTCGCTATTTTCCTATAAAATCGAATTTTAAACCTAAATCTGAGGCACGCGACACATTGTAGAAGGTTCAAAGTTTACGTTTCAACATGCATTTCTGGAAATGAATGCGGGAAAATACGAAAATATCGAATCCGAAATAGTTTGACGTCTACCCATATCCGACTGACGTTTCTCCGATTCCCGGGCGATAAGCTCCGCCTCCGCTATATCCATCTCGCTCGCCGAGATCGGCCGGCGAGGACCCTCCGAAAAACGGAAAATTTACCTAGAAAACAGCGAAAAACGGCCCGCCGAGCGCCTCGTCGCGACGGAGAAAGGACCAAATCAAGAGACTCGCCCGCGGCCGCGTCCCCGACGGCTCGCCCGAAAACCACGCGCGCAGCGAAACCGGCCTCCGGGCGGCTTCCGGACTTCCGATAAGGGGCGTTTTTTTCGACTTTTGTCTCGTTTCCTCGCGAAAATCGAAAACCGGCGGCCGCGGACCTCCGGAAAAACGCAAAATTCGCCCCGAAAAAGGTAAAAAGAACCCACCAAAATACGCCTAAGCGACAACCGCGGGACCGAAGGGCGCTTCGCGCCCTTCGGCTCGCCGCCGCGCGGCTCGCGAAAAAAGCCTTTGGTAATGCAAAACGCCACTTTTCCGCACCCCCGGTGGGAGCGAGAGGCAATCGCGCATTTTAATATATTAGAACTAGAAAGGTGGCAAGTCGGCATTCGCCGACTTGACCTTTCTTGAGTAGGGTTAGTTTTTTTTAAACACCATGTATTTTTTCGATAATTAGTGCGTTAAGAGACCCCCGATGGAAGTTGAGTAAAATAAATTAGTCAGTTCTCTTAATTTTGAGATTTTTTATATAAAACGGTCTTTCGTACATCCGACAACCCATCCGAAGCAAAACAAATAATTTTATTCCATGAATTTTGGGAGTTTCAATATTGGTTCAGTTTTCTTAAACACCCTGTATTGTTTTCATTAAAATAGTTTCCATATAGACCATTGTTAAACGTTTCATCAAAGGAATATTATACTTCCATGAAGGTTTCTAGAGAAAGGTCGGTTTTTAAACACCCAGTAGTTTTTAATTAGTATAGTTTTCTTACAGACCGTTGTGAAAAGTTTCATTAGAAAATATTCCATGAATTGTGAGGATTTTTACAGAATGGTTTGGTTTTGTTAAACACCCTGTATTTTTCATCGGTATAATTTTTACAATCGTGAAAATTTTCAAAAAAAAAATTAATTCCATAAATATTGTGGATCTAGACAATGGATCTATATATTAAAAAATAAATTTTATCATACGTATGTATTTATATACATAATAAAACCTAAGTATATATTTTTATAGTTTTTTGACAAACTAATGTAAAAAGTTTCATCAGAAAGCAAAAAAAAAAATTTAAATCCACGAATTTTCAGGATTTTTAGGGAACAGTTCGGTTTTTTTAAACACCCCGTATTTGTTCAATAGTATATTCTTCCTACAGAACATTTTAAAAGTTTCATCAAAAGAATTTTTAATTCCATGAATTTTGTTGATTTTTAGAGAATGGTTCGGTTTTTTAAATCCTCTGTATTTCTTAATTAGGATATTTTTCCTATAGAACATTGTATAAAGTTTCATCAAAAGAATTTTTAATTCCATGAATTTTAGGAATTTTAGAGAATGGTTCGTTATTTTTAAACACTCTGTATTTTTTAATTAGAAAATTTTTCCTACACAAACTTGTAAAAAGTTTAATAAAAAAGAATTATTTAAATACCTGAAATTTGATGATTTTTAGATAATGGTTAGTTATTATTAAACACTCTGTATTTGCTTAGTTAATGAGTGTGATAATAAATGCTGGATTGAAGTTTAATAAATAAATAATAATTTCCATGAATTTTGGGAGTTTCAATATTGGTTCAGTTTTCTTAAACCCCCAGAATTTTTTTAATTCGTATAGTTTTCTTACAGACCATTGTGAAAAGTTTCATAAAAAATATTCAATGAATTATTGTGGGGATTCTTAGAGTATGGTTTGGTTTCGTTAAGCACCCTGTATTTTTCATTAGTATAATTTTTATAATCGTGAAAAGTTTAATAAAAAATTAAATTCCATAAATTTTGTGGCTGTAGAGAATGGTTCTTTATTTTACACCCTGTATTTTTCATAAGTATGTATTCATATACATAATAATACCAAAGTATATATTTTTATAGTTTTTTTACAAACTATTGTAAAAAGTTTCATCAGAAAGCAAAAAAAAAAAATTTAAATCCACGAATGTTTAGGATTTTTAGGGAACGGTTCGGTTTTTTGAAACCTCCTGTATTTTTTCATTAGTATAGATGTTTTAAAACTATTGTACAAAGTTTCATCAAAATGAATTTTCTAATTCCATGAACTTTGAGGAATTTTAGAGAATGGTTCGTTATTTTTAATCACTCTGTATTTCCTAATTAGTATATTTTTCCTACAGAACATTGTATAAAATTTCATCAAATAGAATTTTTTAATTCCATGAATTTTGTTGATTTTTAGGAAATGGTTAGGTTTTTTAAACCTCCTGTATTTTTCATTAGTATAGATTTTTACAAACCATTGTATAAGGTTTTATCAAAAATAATTTTTAATTCCATGAGTTTTGTTGATTTTTAGAAAATGGTTGGGTTTTTTTAAACCCTCTGTATTTCTTAATTAGTATATTTTTCCTACAGAACATTGTATAAAGTTTCATCAAAAGAATTTTTAATTCCATGAATTTTGAGGATTTTTAGAGAATGGTTCGTTATTATTAAACACTCTGTATTTGCTTCGTTAGTGAGTGTCATAATAAATCCTTGATGGAAGTTTAATAAATAAAAAATTTCCATGAATTTTGGGAGTTTCAATATTGGTTCAGTTTGTTTAAACACCCAGTAGTTATTTAATTAGTATACATAGTTTTCTTACAGACCATTGTGAAAAGTTTCATGAAAAAATATTCAATGAATTATTGTGAGGATTCTTAGAGTATGGTTTGGTTTCGTTAAGCACCCTGTATTTTCTCATTAGTATGATTTTTTTACAATCGTCAAAAGTTTCATAAAAAAAATAAAATCCATAAATTTTGTGGATGTAGAGAATGGTTTTTTATTTTACACGCTGTATTTTTCATAAGTATGTATTCATATACATAATAATACCAAAGTATATGTTTTTACAGTTTTTCTACAAACTATTGTAAAAGTTTCATCAGAAAGCAAAAAAATTTAAATCCACGAATGTCCAGGATTTTTAGGGAACGGTTCGAATTTTTAAACACCCCGTATTTTTTCGATAATTAGTGCGGTAAGAGTCCCCGACGGAAGTTTCGTACCAAAAAATTTTCAGTTCCTTAATTTTTACATTTTTTAACGTTCGACCTTTTTCCAACACTTTGTATATAAAACGGTACTACGCACGTCAGAGAACCCCTCCGAACCGAAAGAACCGAAAATTTCCTCGAATCTGTAATTTTTATTTTTATCTCGTCAATTTTTATCGTAACACCCGTACATCGAGCTTTTTTGAGTCGCACTGTATATAAGCGAAGCGACTTGAAGTGTGCCATATTGTCTAGCTCACTGATACCACCTATTCATTCTATTTATGCAAAGTTCAATGCAAATAGCAATAGCGGATGGAAATATTTGACAGCTGTTCTATGGCTTCCGTCATTTTGACCCCGTCTTGGTCTGCCATATTGTCTAGCTCACTGATACCACCTACCTATTCATTCTATTTATGCAAAGTTCAATGCAAATAGCAATAGCGGATGGAAATATTTGACAGCTGTTCTATGGCTTACGTCATTTTGACCCCGTCTTGCTTAGGATTTTCGCAAATTTCGATACAAAAACGAATTCAAAACCAAACGCTCGCATAACACAACGTATCTAGAGACTTCAGATTTACCGTTTTCGGCCTTTGGGGGGCTCCGGTCGCCTATTTAGCGAAATTTTCTGCGATTTATTCGGAAATGTCACCGCGCACTCGCCATTTGACGTCGCAAATTTTCGCAATTTTTACTATAAAATCGAATTTTAAAAACAGATCTGAGGCACACGACACATTGTAGAAGGTTCAAAGTTTACGTTTCGATATGGCTTTATGGAAATAAAGGGGTACTTACTTTTCAGAATGTAATCGTTTTGAAGGTTTTGTGAGGACCCGCCATATTGCTAGGCTCTTCTCCACGTCTCGGTTCGGTATTACGCAAAATTCGATACAAATTCGAATTCAAAACCCAGCGCTCGCATAACAGAAAGTATCTAGAGACTTTAAATTTACCTTTTCCGGCCTTGGCGGGTCTCAGATCTGCCCGTTTAGCGAACGTTCCTACGTTTTATCCGGAGCTGTCACCGGCCGTGCACCGTCCGGCTAGCCGTTTGACGTTTCGGACGGCCGAGCGAAGGCGAATGCAGCCGAACGTGTAATTGACCAAAACTTTCGCTATTTTCACTAAAAAATCGAATTTTAAACCTAAATCTGAGGCACGCGACACATTGTAGAAGGTTCAAAGTTTACGTTTCAACATGCATTTCTGGAAATGAATGCGAGAAAATAGGAAAATATCGAATCCGAAATAGTTTGACGTCTACCCATATCCGACTGACGTTTCTCCGATTCCCGGGCGATAAGCTCCGCCTCCGCTATATCCATCTCGCTCGCCGAGATCGGCCGGCGAGGACCCTCCGAAAAACGGAAAATTTACCTAGAAAAACGCGAAAAACGGCCCGCCGAGCGTCTCGTCGCGACGGAGAAAGGACCAAATAAAGAGACTCGCCCGCGGCCGCGTCCCCGACGGGCTCGCCGGAAAAACGTCGCGCGGAGCGAAACCGGCCTCCGACCGGCTTCCGGACTTCCGATAAGGGGCGACAATATAGACTTTTATCGACTTTGCGCGCGAAAATCGAAAACCGGCGGCCGCGGACCTCCGGAAAACGTACAATTCGCCCCTAAAAAGGTACAAAGAACCCACCGAAATACGCCTAAGCGACAACCCCAGGACCGAAGGGCGCTTCGCGCCCTTCGGCTCGCCGCCGCGCGGCTCGCGAAAAAAGCCTTTGGTAATGCAAAACGCCACTTTTCCGCACTTCGGTGGGAGCGAGAGGCAATCGCGCATTTTAATATATTAGAACTAGAAAGGTGGCAAGTCGGCATTCGCCGACTTGACCTTTCTTGAGTAGGGTTAGTTTTTTTTTTTTAAACACCATGTATTTTTCGATAATTAGTGCGTTAAGAGACCCCGATGGAAGTTGAGTAAAATAAATTAGTCAGTTCTCTTAATTTTGAGATTTTTACCGTTCAACATTTTTCCAACACTTTGTATATAAAACGGTCTTTCGTACATCCGACAACCCATCCGAAGCAAAACAAATAATTTTATTCCATGAATTTTGGGAGTTTCAATATTGGTTCAGTTTTCTTAAACACCCTGTATTGTTTTCATTAAAATAGTTTCCATATAGACCATTGTTAAACGTTTCATCAAAGGAATATTATACTTCCATGAAGGTTTCTAGAGAAAGGTCGGTTTTTAAACACCCAGTAGTTTTTTAATTAGTATAGTTTTCTTACAGACCGTTGTGAAAAGTTTCATTAGAAAATATTCCATGAATTGTGAGGATTTTTAGAGAATGGTTTGGTTTTGTTAAACACCCGTATTTTTCATCGGTATAATTTTTTACAATCGTGAAAAGTTTCATAAAAAATTAATTCCATAAATTTTGTGGATCTAGAGAATGGATCTATATATTACACCCTGTATTTTTCATACGTATGTATTTATATACATAATAAAACCTAAGTATATATTTTTATAGTTTTTGACAAACTAATGTAAAAAGTTTCATCAGAAAGCAAAAAAAAATTTAAATCCACGAATTTTCAGGATTTTTAGGAACAGTTCGGTTTTTTAAACACCCTGTATTTGTTCAATAGTATATTCTTCCTACAGAACATTGTAAAAAGTTTCATCAAAAGAATTTTTAATTCCATGAATTTTGTTGATTTTTAGAGAATGGTTCGGTTTTTTAAATCCTCTGTATTTCTTAATTAGGATATTTTTCCTATAGAACATTGTATAAAGTTTCATCAAAAGAATTTTTAATTCCATGAATTTTGAGGAATTTTAGAGAATGGTTCGTTATTTTTAAACACTCTGTATTTTTAATTAGTATATTTTTCCTACAGAACATTGTATAAAGTTTCATCAAAATGAATTATTTAATTTCATGAATTTTGAGGATTTTTAGAGAATGGTTCGTTATTATTAAACACTCTGTATTTGCTTCGTTAATGAGTGTCATAATAAATCCTTGATGGAAGTTTAATAAATAAAAAAATTTCCATGAATTTTGGGAGTTTCAATATTGGTTCAGTTTTTAAACACCCAGTAGTTTTTAATTAGTATAGTTTTCTTACAGACCATTGTGAAAAGTTTCATAAAAATATTCAATGAATTATTGTGGGATTCTTAGAGTATGGTTTGGTTTCGTTAAGCACCCTGTATTTTTCATTAGTATAATTTTTATAATCGTGAAAAGTTTAATAAAAAATTAAATTCCATAAATTTTGTGGCTGTAGAGAATGGTTCTTTATTTTACACCCTGTATTTTTCATAAGTATGTATTCATATACATAATAATACCAAAGTATATATTTTTATAGTTTTTTACAAACTATTGTAAAAGTTTCATCAGAAAGCAAAAAAATTTAAATCCACGAATGTTTAGGATTTTTAGGGAACGGTTCGGTTTTTTGAAACCTCCTGTATTTTTTCATTAGTATAGATGTTTTAAAACTATTGTACAAAGTTTCATCAAAATGAATTTTCTAATTCCATGAACTTTGAGGAATTTTAGAGAATGGTTCGTTATTTTTAAACACTCTGTATTTCCTAATTAGTATATTTTTCCTACAGAACATTGTATAAAATTTCATCAAATAGAATTTTTAATTCCATGAATTTTGTTGATTTTTAGGAAATGGTTAGGTTTTTTAAACCTCCTGTATTTTTCATTAGTATAGATTTTTACAAACCATTGTATAAGGTTTTATCAAAAATAATTTTTAATTCCATGAGTTTTGTTGATTTTTAGGAAATGGTTAGGTTTTTTTAAACCCTCTGTATTTCTTAATTAGTATATTTTTCCTACAGAACATTGTATAAAGTTTCATCGAAAAGAATTTTTTATTTCCATGAATTTTGAGGATTTTTAGGGAATGGTTCGTTATTATTAAACACTCTGTAGTTGCTTCGTTAGTGAGTGTCATAATAAATCCTTGATGGAAGTTTAATAAATAAAAAAAATTTCCATGAATTTTGGGAGTTTCAATATTGGTTCAGTTTTTTAAACACCCAGTAGTTTTTAATTAGTATACATAGTTTTCTTACAGACCATTGTGAAAAGTTTCATGAAAAATATTCAATGAATTATTGTGAGGATTCTTAGAGTATGGTTTGGTTTCGTTAAGCACCCTGTATTTTCTCATTAGTATGATTTTTTACAATAGTCAAAAGTTTCATAAAAAAAATAAAATCCATAAATTTTGTTGATGTAGAGAATTGTTTTTATTTTACACCCTGTATTTTTTCATAAGTATGTATTCATATACATAATAATACCAAAGTATATATTTTTACAGTTTTTCTACAAACTATTGTAAAAGTTTCATCAGAAAGCAAAAAAATTTTAAATCCACGAATGTCCAGGATTTTAGGGAACGGTTCGAATTTTTAAACACCCCGTATTTTTTCGATAATTAGTGCGGTAAGAGTCCCCGACGGAAGTTTCGTACCAAAAAATTTTCAGTTCCTTAATTTTTACATTTTTTTAACGTTCGACATTTTTCCAACACTTTGTATATAAAACGGTCCTACGCACGTCAGAGAACCCCTCTGAAGCGAAAGAACCGAAAATTTCCTCGAATCTGTAATTTTTATTTTTTTCTCGTCAATTTTTATCGTAACACCCCGTACATCGAGCTTTTTGAGTCGCACTGTATATAAGCGAAGCGACTTGAAGTGTGCCATATTGTCTAGCTCACTGATACCACCTATTCATTCTATTTATGCAAAGTTCAATGCAAATAGCAATAGCGGATGGAAATATTTGACAGCTGTTCTATGGCTTCCGTCATTTTGACCCCGTCTTGGTCTGCCATATTGTCTAGCTCACTGATACCACCTACCTATTCATTCTATTTATGCAAAGTTCAATGCAAATAGCAATAGCGGATGGAAATATTTGACAGCTGTTCTATGGCTTACGTCATTTTGACCCCGTCTTGCTTAGGATTTTCGCAAATTTCGATACAAAACGAATTCAAAACCAAACGCTCGCATAACACAACGTATCTAGAGACTTCAGATTTACCGTTTTCCTCCGGTCGCCTATTTAGCGAAATTTTCTGCGATTTATTCGGAAATGTCACCGCGCACTCGCCATTTGACGTCGCAAATTTTCGCAATTTTTACTATAAAATCGAATTTTAAAAACAGATCTGAGGCACACGACACATTGTAGAAGGTTCAAAGTTTACGTTTCGATATGGCTTTATGGAAATAAACGGGTACTTACTTTGCAAAATGTAACATTTTGAAGGTTTTGTGAGGACCCGCCATATTGCCAGGCTCTTCTCCACGTCTCGGTTCGGTATTACGCAAAATTCGATACAAATTCGAATTCAAAACCCAACGCTCGCATAACAGAAAGCATCTAGGGACTTTAAATTTACCTTTTCCGGCCTTGGCGGGTCTCCGCTCGATCCGTTTAGCGAACGTTCCCAAGTTTTATCTGGAGCTGTCAACGGCACCGCACCGTCCGGCTAGCCGTTTGACGTTTCGGACGGCCGAGCGAACGCGAATGCCCCCGAACGCGTAATTGACCAAAACTTTCGCTATTTTCCCTATAAAATCGAATTTTAAACTCAAACCTGAGGCACGCGACACATTGTAGAAGGTTTAAAGTTTACGTTTCGACATGGCTTTGTGGAAAGTAATGCGGGAAAATAGGAAAATATCGAATCGGAAATAGTTTGACGTCTACCCATATCCGACTGACGTTTCTCGGATTCCCGGGCGATAAGCTCCGCCTCCGCTATATCCATCTCGCTCGCCGAGAACGGCCGGCGAGGACCCTCCGAAAAACGGAAAATTTACCTAGAAAAACGCGAAAAACGGCCCGCCGAGCGCCTCGTCGCGACGGAGAAAGGACCAAATAAAGAGACTCGCCCGCGGCCGCGTCCCCGACGGGCTCGCCCGAAAAACGTCGCGCGGAGCGAAACCGGCCTCCGACCGGCTTCCGGACTTCCGATAAGGGGCGTTTTTTTCGACTTTTGTCTCGTTTCCTCGCGAAAATCGAAAACCGGCGGCCGCGGACCTCCGGAAAAACGCAAAATTCGCCCCGAAAAAGGTAAAAAGAACCCACCGAAATACGCCTAAGCGACAACCCCAGGACCGAAGGGCGCTTCGCGCCCTTCGGCTCGCCGTGGCGCGGCTCGCGAAAAAAGCCTTTGGTAATGCAAAACGCCACTTTTCCGCGCCCCCGGTGGGAGCGAGAGGCAATCGCGCATTTTAATATATTAGAACTAGAAAGGTGGCAAGTCGGCATTCGCCGACTTGACCTTTCTTGAGTAGGGTTAGTTTTTTTTAAACACCATGTATTTTTTCGATAATTAGTGCGTTAAGAAACCTCCGATGGAAGTTGAGTAAAATAAATTAGTCAGTTCTCTTAATTTTGAGATTTTTAACGTTCAACATTTTTCCAACACTTTGTATATAAAACGGTCTTTCGTATATCCGACAACCCATCCGCGGCAAACAATAAATTTATTCCATGAATATTGGGAGTTTCAATATTGGTTCCGTTTTCTTAAACACCCTGTATTGTTTTCATTAAAATAGTTTCCATATAGACCATTGTTAAAAGTTTCATCAAAGGAATATTATACTCCCATGAAGGTTTCTGGAGAACGGTCGGTTTTTTAAACACCCAGTAGTTTTTTAATTAGTATAGTTTTCTTATAGACCGTTGTGAAAAGTTTCATTAGAAAATATTCCATGAATTGTGAGGATTTTTAGAGAATGGTTTGGTTTTGTTAAACACCCCGTTTTCATCAGTATATTTTTTTTACAATCGTGAAAAGTTTCATAAAAAAAATTAAATTCCATAAATTTTGTGGATCTAGAGAATTGGTCTTTATTTTACACACTGTATTTTTCATAAGTATGTATTTATATAGCTACATAATAATACCTAAGTATGTATTTTTTATAGTTTTTTTACAAACTATCTTAAAAAGTTTCAACAAAAACCAAAAGAGTTTTTAATTTCAAGATTTTAGGATTTTTAAAATGATTCGATTCTCTTAAACACCCCGTATTGTTCTCATGAAAATAGTTTCCATATAGACCATTGTGAAAAGTTTCATCAAGAAAATATTATACTTCCATGAAGGTTTATAGAGAATGGTTCATTTTTTTTAAACACCCAGTAGTCTTTTAATTAATATAGTTTCCTTACAGACCATTGTGTTCATAAGAAAATATTCTATGAATTGTGAGGATTCTTAGAGAATGGTTTGGTTTTGCTAAACACCCTGTATTTTTTCATTAGTATAATTTTTTACAATCACAAAAAGTTTCATAAAAAAATAAATTCCATAAATTTTGTGGATCTAGAGAATGGTTCTTTATATTACACCCTATATTTTTTCATACGTATGTATTTATATACATAATAAAACCTAAGTATATATTTTTATAGTTTTTTGACAAACTATTGTAAAATGTTTCATCAGAAAGCAAAAAAAAAATTTAAATCCACGAATTTTCAGGGTTCGGTTTTTTTAAACACCCCGTATTTGTTCAATAGTATATTTTTCCTACAGAACATTGTAAAAAGTTTCATCAAAAAGAAATTTTTAATTCCATGAATTTTGTTGATTTTTATAGAATGGTTCGGTTTTTTTTCAAACCTCCAGTATTTTTTCATTAGTATAGTTTTTAACAATATAATGTTAAATGTTTCATCAAAAGAATTTTTAACTCCATGAATTTTGAGGATTTTTAGAGAATGGTTCGTTATTTTTAAATCGTCTGTATTTCTTTATTGCGATATTTTTCCTACAGAACATTGTATAAAATTTCATCAAAAGAATTTTTTAATTCAATGATTTTGAAAAATTTTCCATGAATTTTGGGAGTTTCAATATTGGTTCAGTCTTTTTAAACTCCCAGTAGTTCTTTAATTAGTATAGTTTCCTTACAGACCATTGTGAAAAGTTTCATAAAAAAAATAACTTCCATAAATTTCTAGATTTCTAGAGAATGGTTCTTTATTTTACACCCTGTATTTATTCATAAGTATGTATTCATATACATAATAATACCTAAGTATATTTTTTTATAGTTTTTTTACAAACTATTGTAAAGTTTCATCAGAGAGCAAAAAAATTTTAATCCACAAATGTTCAGGATTTTTAGGGAACGGTTCGGTTTTTAAACCCCTGTATTTTTCATTAATATAGATTTTTACAAAGTATTGTATAAAGTTTCATCAAAAAGAATTTTCAAATTCCATGAATTTTGAGGATTTTTAGAGAATGGTTCCTTATTTTTAAACACTCTGTATTTCTTAATTAGTATATTTTTCCTACAGAACATTGTATAAAATTTCATCAAACAGAATTTTTTAATTCCAAGAATTTTGAAAATTTTTAGAGAATGGTTCGTTATTTTTAAACACTCTGTATTTTTAATTAGTATATTTTTCCTACAGAACATTGTATAAAGTTTCATCAAAAGAATTTTTAATTCCATGAATTTTGAGGATTTTTAGAGAATGGTTCGTTATTATTAAACACTCTGTATTTGCTTCGTTAGTGAGTGTCATAATAAATCCTTGATGGAAGTTTAATAAATTTAAACACCCAGTAGTTTTTTAATTAGTATACATAGTTTTCTTACAGACCATTGTGAAAAGTTTCATGAAAAAATATTCAATGAATTATTGTGAGGATTCTTAGAGTATGGTTTGGTTTCGTTAAGCACCCTGTATTTTCTCATTAGTATGATTTTTTACAATCGTCAAAAGTTTCATAAAAAAAATAAAATCCATAAATTTTGTGGATGTAGAGAATGGTTTTTTATTTTACACGCTGTATTTTTTCATAAGTATGTATTCATATACATAATAATACCAAAGTATATATTTTTTACAGTTTTTCTACAAACTATTGTAAAAGTTTCATCAGAAAGCAAAAAAATTTTAAATCCACGAATGTCCAGGATTTTTAGGGAACGGTTCGAATTTTTAACCACCCCGTATTTTTTTCGATAATTAGTGCGGTAAGAGTCCCTCGACGGAAGTTTTGTACCAAAAAAATTTTCAGTTCCCTTAATTTTTACATTTTTTTAACGTTCGACATTTTTCCAACACTTTGTATATAAAACGGGCCTACGCACGTCAGAGAACCCCTCCGAAGCGAAAGAACCGAAAATTTCCTCGAATCTGTAATTTTTATTTTTTTCTCGTCAATTTTTATCGTAACACCCCGTACATCGAGCTTTTTTGAGTCGCACTGTATATAAGCGAAGCGACTTGAAGTGTGCCATATTGTCTAGCTCACTGATACCACCTATTCATTCTATTTATGCAAAGTTCAATGCAAATAGCAATAGCGGATGGAAATATTTGACAGCTGTTCTATGGCTTCCGTCATTTTGACCCCGTCTTGGTCTGCCATATTGTCTAGCTCACTGATACCACCTACCTATTCGTTCTATTTATGCAAAGTTCAATGCAAATAGCAATAGCGGATGGAAATATTTGACAGCTGTTCTATGGCTTACGTCATTTTGACCCCGTCTTGCTTAGGATTTTCGCAAATTTCGATACAAACACGAATTCAAAACCAAACGCTCGCATAACACAACGTATCTAGAGACTTCAGATTTACCGTTTTCGGCCTTTGGGGGGCTCCGGTCGCCTATTTAGCGAAATTTTCTGCGATTTATTCGGAAATGTCACCGCGCACTCGCCATTTGACGTCGCAAATTTTCGCAATTTTTACTATAAAATCGAATTTTAAAAACAGATCTGAGGCACACGACACATTGTAGAAGGTTCAAAGTTTACGTTTCGATATGGCTTTATGGAAATAAAGGGGTATTTTACTTTGCAAAATGTAACATTTTGAAGGTTTTGTGAGGACCCGCCATATTGCCAGGCTCTTCTCCACGTCTCGGTTCGGTATTACGCAAAATTCGATACAAATTCGAATTCAAAACCCAACGCTCGCATAACAGAAAGCATCTAGGGACTTTAAATTTACCTTTTCCGGCCTTGGCGGGTCTCCGCTCGATCCGTTTAGCGAACGTTCCCAAGTTTTATCCGGAGCTGTCAACGGCACCGCACCGTCCGGCTAGCCGTTTGACGTTTCGGACGGCCGAGCGAAGGCGAATGCAGCCGAACGTGTAATTGACCAAAACTTTCGCTATTTTAACTATAAAATCGAATTTTAAACCTAAATCTGAGGCACGCGACACATTGTAGAAGGTTCAAAGTTTACGTTTCGACATGGCTTTGTGGAAAGGAATGCGGGAAAATACGAAAATATCGAATCCGAAATAGTTTGACGTCTACCCATATCCGACTGACGTTTCTCCGATTCCCGGGCGATAAGCTCCTCCGCGCTATCTCCATCCCTCTCGCCGAGAACGGCCGGCGAGGACCCTCCGAAAAACGGAAAATTTACCTAGAAAAACGCGAAAAACGGCCCGCCGAGCGCCTCGTCGCGACGGAGAAAGGACCAAATAAAGAGACTCGCCCGCGGCCGCGTCCCCGACGGGCTCGCCGGAAAAACGTCGCGCGGAGCGAAACCGGCCTCCGACCGGCTTCCGGACTTCCGATAAGGGGCGTTTTTTTCGACTTTTGTCTCGTTTCCTCGCGAAAACGGAAAAGTAACGCCGGCGGACCTCCGGAAAAACGCAAAATTCGCCCCGAAAAAGGTAAAAGAACCCACCGAAATACGCCTAAGCGACAACCCCGGGACCGAAGGGCGCTTCGCGCCCTTCGGCTCGCCGCGGCGCGGCTCGCGAAAAAAGCCTTTGGTAATGCAAAACGCCACTTTTCCGCACCCCCGGTGGGAGCGAGAGGCAATCGCGTATTTTAATATATTAGAATTAGCTATATTTTTATTGTCATTACACGTAATTGTACTGTATTCTATATTCTATATTCTATATTCTGTTATTTTTTAGTTATTGTGCACCCTACAATTGTAATGTTTGATAGCATTATATTGGGTTGCCTTGCATAAAATAAATAAATAAATATCTTATTTGTTGGCATAGGTTTAGGATTATTTCTTGGAATATATCTAGGAATTTGACTCACACCTGACATATGAGTTGGTTTTTGATAAATTTGAGAAAAATTTTGTCTGGACTGCCAAACATTATCTAACCAGAAACGAATTTTGATTCTGGATTGGTTTTCGTCTAATATTATTTATGTTAGAAAGTGGTAAATTTGCTCTGGGTATGAGTTATTTTAGTTGAGGTTGAAGAAATAAATAGAAATTTTGAACTAAGGTCTTCGCATGGTCAAGATTTGTGAGTTTTTGAATAATAATTTGATCACGCAAGGCAAAATGTCTGTACGAGATCCAATAATTAACAATGCCGTTTAGTTTTCCTAGAATTACTTGATAAATAAATTTAATTAATTTGTTGTTAATATTCATTTACAGTATTTGTCGTGAAAATTATTGCAAGCTGAGATAAATATTTCCAACAGATCTTTACCGTCATAACTACTCTAACTAGAGGGAAATTTG
>JALDAQ010000409.1:0-13510 GCA_025584915.1 Monochamus saltuarius
ACACCGATAGCGGTTCTGTCCCCACAGAGCCTAGCCCGAGAACAACCAGAGCAGGTAAAGTATCCCAGCTAATGCTAGGGATGTGCATTTTAACTCTGTTTCTGGCAGCTACCAGTTACCGAGGTCACGGCATAACAACCCGGAAAATCACCATGTATCAAATTACAGCACTGGCCGTGAAAGCCTAAAAACCACTGTTTTAGAGTTGATCCATTTTGTTCAATACTATCATCTGCCTTTACTAGAAATTGTATCTCTCGATTCAAGATTTGAAATTCCAGGTTTTATAATTTCGAAATGTGGACTGTAATAAGGAGTCGACGTAACCATATTCCCCATCGTACCAATATGGGTAGTGAACGTTCCGGAATATTCTCTGCTTTATGTTTGGGTTCAATTTTTTGAATTCACAAAAACCATTTTTGTGCTATTATTTCGTGTGTGTTACGACATGTTTGTAGTAAGTATGTTATGTAGCAAATTACGGTTTGTTTTTTTTTTTCAATGATTCTACACTTTTATCATATATGCAGCTGTTTTTGACAGCCTATACGTAGATTTATTATTAATGTAACAATATCCAGAGATTTATAGATATGGGTAAGTCCATACATAATAATTATTGTTTGTTATTACTTGCTTTATACCGATGCAAACCCCGGCCCCACCGTTCCCGCGCCATGGTTTACCTGGAACGGTCCAGTCAATTGCCAAAAACCGACTCACGATGTAATTTTGTGCGACTTGCGTAGGTTACTAGTAAAATGTGTCGGTATCCGTCGGCCGGATATATAGCCAGATTCTGGCCTATTATGCCACTGTCGGTACACACTCCGTCAAATTTCTTTTTTTCTTCAACTTTTTGATTTAGTAATTTTTTATAACGTTTATTATTTGGATGGTATTTAAACAGTAAATGATGTATAATGTAATGATGCAGAGACTTTAAATTATACGGAATACAAAACTAAAAACATTTCAATTGTAAAAAAAAAAAAACAATTTATAGGTTAGAATAAAAATAGAACACATTTTATCATCCTGACAGGTAACATATTTTTCGAAATTTTGATAACTAATTATCATTTACAGTATAATTTAACGCAATTGAAAACAATAGCTTTCATGTTAATTTGATCAATGTTCATCGATTAAAAACAAATAAAACGTGAATATTAATATTCAAACTACTGAAATACTAGAGAAGCTGCTACAATATACCGTAATCAAATTTCTCTAAAAATAACTGTTTATTCATATCTTATTCATTTTGAAAAATAAACTAAGCCTTGAAACGCCTACATTTCATAAAGGAAATGTTAGTGGCATGGTACATATTATGTGCAGAAATATAGACGTTGCACCTAATAGAGCAAAAATTAAAAAAAAAGACAATTATTATTTGTATTTCTCGCATTTCACGAAATTGTATTGGCAAACAAATGACCACATAATTCATATTATTCTAAATAACTGCAGATTTTGTTATTCTTTCAAAATGTGCGCTTTTCCTAAAAAAACTGTTTAAACATTTTTATGAGGAATTTGTTTTCCTCTCTGGATATTCAATGATTCAATTTCAAAATGATAAATTTGTGTACAAATTCAAGTTATCAGTCAAATATTTGGTAATATGTACAATCGTTTGCAAAAATAATGGCACTCTTTAAAATGAATTTTAATTTTGCGATTTCTTTTGAACTGCTGACGCATTCATAATGAAATCTACTTTCATCTTTTAACATAGTTCTTAGTTGTTTCAGTTCTACTCAGAACTTGCAAAACTGTTTTGAGGGAGTATTATTATTGCAAAAGCATGTACCTAATAATTCTCAACAACTTGTAAACGCCCTGTACCTTGAAAATCGGGTTATTTAGTATAAATATACGCCTCATGTATAGTTTATAGTCAACTGAATAATAAAATAAACCATGGAATTAATGTAAATTAATTATTATTAAAACCAATAAAAAATACATATGCATTTTTAAGGATAATTTGGCAACTTCAACTATAGGAATAATGAAAAGAAGGTTAAAGATATGGTTACTTCCTAGTGACCTTGTTTTTTTTGTTTTCATCTGATAAAATCCATAAATGCTATGTAATAATTGAAAGAATATTATACTAGCTATACAACTACTAAATTATCGAAATGTCTTTATCTTTAAATTTGTTTCGGAAAATTTTGACTAAGTACTAAGCATAATATTATGATAATATGGCACCCAAGTTAAACTTTATAGGTATAATAATGGGTCTAATAAATTTATGGGAACAATAGCACTTATACCCGTTTTGGACACAATTTTTTGGAACTTTTCATTAAGGTATTTTAAGACTAAAGAGCAACTATTCAAAAATATCACAGCAAAACGATTTTTCAGTAGTAATAACTTTTGTTTTGGAATAAGTTGATGATTGTCCAAATCCCTAAATAGACTAAATAGGTATTAAAAAAATTATAAAAATCGAGACATTAACTAAAGCAGGCTAGATATCTACACGGATTTAAATTAAAAATCGCTTCCACAAACAAAATTTAAAATCAACGACGACCATTTTTGATTTTTATTCTATTTAAACCCAAATTTCACAAAGCACTAATGAAAATGCAAATCTAAAATGTGAAATCGATTTTATAAAATGAGTCATTATTCTCTTATTCCAATTAGTCACTTTATACTTACTTTTTAGTCTAAATACTTAAATGTTTTAGGAAATAATTTTTAATTTCATACACTTAATTAACTATATTTAGCTAAATCAAAGATTGAATCGTACAATTTTCCAGAATTGATAACGAACTAATACTATCTTTAGCAATGTCAAAAATGATAAATTACCGCAGTTAGTGATACAATATTAATTTTTTTTACAGCGAAAATTGTATAAAAGTGAAACTGACCCTCTCAAGCATATTTAGTAACTTTCTTAAAATTCTATAAATAATATAAATATAATAATTATAACTTTACTCCTGTCTAATATTAACAATTTACATAACAGTTTCCAAATATTCATCTCCAAATAATTAGATTACTATACGACTTCTTCCATTTCTTTGTTAACAAAAGCGTTCATTTTAAAGAAACTTTAATGTTAACGTAAATAAAAACCGCACAGTTTTTGTTTCCTTAAGTACAGGAACACTTACATATTGTAAAAAATTAGAAATTTAGGACAGCGATCAATATCAATAATAGAGGTATCTACGACCTCCATTACAGAGGTTTCCGGGTGAGCAAAACGTAGCGAACGACAATGAAAATGGGTTTTTCAACATACCTGCTGCTCTAGACCTGATCCATTTTGGTTGGGTGCATTACTCATATTACTACAAATCAGTACGTGTGGTAGAAGTTTTTAATATTAAAACTTCTAATGTAAAATCTTATGAAAAGCGTCTCTAGAACCACAAAAAGTTGTTCGCTCAACTCGCGATACCGTACGATAATAAACGTCACCAAATGCGCAAGTCAGAAATCAATGCTGCTGCGTTGAAGATATTTTACATTTGTTTTGATACACAATTTTAGACTGATATAACTGTATATGATAAATGTACAAAAATTTTCAGACAAAACTTTTTATGGAAGATGAAATAATGACATGTACTGCACGTCAGGAGATTTCTTTTAGCTTGCTAACTTTTTTAAAGGGAGATTCAAAAGTGGCGCCCCCATACTCATCTTATTGGAAATTTGGTAGGTTCATTCTTTTCGTACGCTCTCTTCCTCGCTTACTTATTATTCTTTTCAGTTATAGTGCTAGATCACACTGTTTCCACACATCATGAGACAAAAAAATAGTTTTTTTGAAAACTAACAGCAACAGCAGAACAAGCTAACAGTATTTTGCTCTCATTGTTTATCTCTATCGACAAATTTACAAATAATTTGTCCGCTTCCTTACCACCTTACCTCGATCTTGATTTACCAATAATTCTAGAACAATTTAATAATGACCGCAATTTGAAAAACAAATATTTTCAGTGTATTTAATATTTTTGTTAGAAACTGTAATTTTCAATGAATTGTTAAAGATATACAAATGCAAGAAGTATTTATACATGGTTTTCATTTCTAAATCGCCAGCCGTGCTTTACTGACGCACCGCACGTGGCAGCACACTACAGTATAAATGACGTAGTTGTCAGTTGTTTGTATCGGTAATTAGACGTTATTCTTAAAAAGCTGTGATACATTTCATCAATATCTGTTGGGGGTGTACGTTTTTGTTTACTTATAACTTTAAATTTATAAATTGATTCGTTTTTCACAGTGAAAGTGAAGCAGCAGTCCATTATTAATGTCTACGTACCCAGTTTTATTACAGCAGTTTGTGTGGAGTATAGGAATGGTATCAGTGTAGCATATCTTAAAATAGTAAATAAAAAATACATACATTTCTATAAACCAAATTAGATAAGTATGTACTACATATATTAAAAGGTAAGCTATTACAGTATCAATGTCAAATTCTGACATTTATACGGTCTGTTATGTATGTTTCCAAATACTATAACCATTGATTATATAAGCTAAAGAACTCAATGCTATAACTTTGGGTCCCCACTCTACAGTATATTACAGAATTCTAGATCGAAATTCAGCTGATTCGACCGTCATCTGCTCAACACGTCGCCTTGATAAAGCACGCCGGCTTCTCCGATTCGGCATCGTCTGCTAAATCGCGTCGCCTTTGCAATACACGGCTGTTGCGATTCAGCAGACGATGATTCGACAAACAATTACAAAGGCGACGCGATTCGGCAGACGGTTTTGATAATTTTAACATATTATGTGGCCCAACAATACGCCTAAAGCATCTTAAATTAGGACAGGGTACCCATGTAACTGGTGTAATTTTTTATTTCCCCAACCTACATATATTAGCTCAAAGAAATCTGTAGTCTGTACAGTATAAAAGACATGAGGACATATACACAAAACAAACCTAAATCATGTACCAATTTTTTTTTACAATAAACTTGACATTTTTGTTTCTCTTTGGGGTTTTAACTTTTCAGGGTTTAACTATGTATATAAGTAAAATTGGTTAAACTACAATATTTTGGAGACCCCTTTTTATGCAGAACACCCTGTATACTGCAAACGTACACAGTATGGTTTCGCAAAATTTATTATTTGAAATTTAATATTTCACTGCTACAACCGTTAAGGGAATAAGGAATACTGGATAAAACAAAAATAAAAATATAATTTTGCCGTAAATATATTTCTAATGAAACATTAACACAAAAAATATATCCATAAGAAACACATACGACACAATATATTACTTTACACTTAATCTTCCTTCTTGACGTCAACTTTACCTCCACGGATACGACCAGTTCTACGAGCAGCAATAAGACCGACTTTCCTACCAGCGGACGTTCCTCTCTTAACTGTGGACGCTTTACCGATGTGTTGATGGTTACCACCACCGTGAGGATGCTCAACGGGGTTCATAGCAACACCACGTACCTTAGGCCAGCAGTTTCGTTTAACCTTGTACTTGTGGTACGCTCTACCGGCTTTCAATATGGGTTTGTCAATACGTCCACCACCAGCGACAATACCTTGCAAGTAAAAAAAAAATAAAGTTTTATCCAACTTTAAACGAGAACTATAATAAATGACATAGTTTAATGCTTCAGAAAGAGCCTCTAGAAATAAAATCCTCATAAAGTAGGTAGTCAGAGATCTAGAAATCATCATGTAAAATAACATACAATGTTACAAAATAAAAAAATATAAACTACTTTAAAAATCTAAAAATTCAAAATTACTTAATCTGATTAACACCTTATCCTAATTTCATAAAGCTTAAGGTGTTTTTGTAGGTTTTGTTATAAGTCTAAATTAAAGAAATATATATTTGCATTATTAAAAAACAATTAAATATTATGAATAAAGCATCCTTACCAACCATAGCCCTGTTGTTGGAAGGAATGACTTTCTTGGCACCAGAAGGTAACTTAACTCGTGTCTTCTTCGTGTCATGATTGTGAGCGATAACTGTGGCGTAATTACCTGACGCACGAGCTAGACGACCACGATCACCTGTCTTTTCTTCTAGATTACATACAATAGTACCTTCTGGCATTGTACCGACAGGCAAAACATTACCTAAAAATTATAAAACATTTTTATAATCCATTATCCCTATGCTAAATTTTACATTATGACATCCAAACAATCTAAAAGATACCAAAAAGAAACTTAATAAAGTGACATACCGATTTGAAGGTTAGCTTTCTTTCCACAGTAAAGGAATTGTCCCGTGTACATTCCTTCAGGGGCGATGAATAATTCTTTTCTTGTTTGGAATTTATAAGGGTCCCTAAAATGTACGACAGCTAAGGGAGCTCCACGGCCAGGATCGTGTACGATGTCCTTTACAACACCCTTAATATATCCATGACGTTCTGAAAAATCTAAGTAACGCAGTTTCGGTGCTCCTTTCCTCCTCTTTGTGTGGGACTTAAATACGGATCCAGCACCTTTACGCTGTGCACGAATAACACGTCCCATTTTCGGTAGACTAAAAATTAACAGATTTACGTTTAGATCTTAACCTAACAATTTTAGTATACAATATTTAAAGAAAATATATCTTTTCAAAATAAACTATTGATTAAATAGATACTAATATCCATTCGTCCAAGTTTATAAATATACAATAGCTCTGGATGACTTACGTTTTACAAAATAAACTAAGAAAATTATTATAAAATTATTTAATGCACCTACCGTGTTGTTGACTTGACATAAAAGAGAAGTTAGCTTAAAATGACATTTAACAACCACTGTAAAGATAGTCATGGACCATGACAGATTGTAGGTACAGAAAACAAAGTACAAACCTTAGGTTTATGGTTTGTGGCAAGGATTAGTAGTCTGTGGTACCATATTATAAAAAAATCAATTAGTACGGATGAATCGATAGATGGTGTGATCTGACACGATCACAGATCTCGTAAAAAAAAATTATAGATGTGCCTGTGAAAACGGTATCGGGCATACTCTGTGACGGTATAGTAGTTCCGCGATTTAGTAGATGATGACTGGAGCATTTTTTAATAAAATGTATTTCAAACAGAAAATTCTGATATTATACTAAAGGAAAATACTATTCCTTAATCTTCAACTTATGTGTGGTGGTATTCACAGATCATAAAATATATGGTGGTATTTAAAGTTAATTAGACCGTGGTACCAGTAGGCATGCAGTTAAAATATAACCTAAAATTGATTTAGTTCTCGCTTTTATACGAGTAGGTCTAACGTTGAAATATAACCTAAAGTAAAACCAGAAACTTAAATGAAGTCACTTTTTAACAGCTTTCTAAATAATGCAACATGCAACTATTTTTTAATATTTTTTTATTTACATAACTTTAAATATATAAAATGCACAATAGAAAGAAAAAATATAACAAAAATGAAAATATACAAATTTAAAAACTATCGTACTTAAATATCTTCATCATCTTCCTCTATATGTATATTTTCCCTCAAAATTTCAAAGGTATTCTCCATAAATCCAGAATGTTTATTCCTAATCATAAAACCAGAAAAGAGTTCTGTAAGATTAATGATTGAATATCCCGAATGATTTAAATATTTTTCTACAATTTCTCGAAGCGAATGATAACCAGATTCAATATGTTGCTCTAATAAAGGCCCTAAAAAATACACTTCATTATAGAGGAAAAATATAAAATGGAAACTTACTTTTGTTAAGTTTGCTGAGATCAAACATGTACTGGAAATAAGTCAACTGAGTGTGCAACTGTTGTTCCGTGTAAAGTCTGTACATAACTCCACTGTGGCACATGGTACAAACCGGATATTTCCTTGCAAATTTCAAGGGTATTCTAACTGTTTCGTTTGGACAGGCTGGATCCTCACACGTTAATTTGTTTTGATAATACTTTGTAATATAGCTTTGGATGAGCAACGTTAGTTGGTTCTGAATATAAGGCAAGTAATCAATCGGTCTTACATTACATTCGATGTTGCTACATTTCTCTAGAAACGGAACATTGCCTACCAAAGCTTTATCCACAACATTTTCTTGTTTACATCCCAAGCACTTGAACGTAAATTTATCTACATTTTCGAATTTTATTTCTGATCTAGTAATATTTTCCCCGGTTGATTCGTATGCCTGTTTCGATCTCTTAAACGCTGTCGTATCTAAACCCAAACATTCAGCAATATGAAAAAGATCTGTGCCTTCAATAGGCTCACAAATACGAGTTACAACTGGGTGAATTTGTTGTGCCAAATAATACTGAATATCTATTTTTAAAGTGTCCGAATTCTTCAATTCCTCAACATGATATGCTCTTTGAGTGGCAGGCTTACCGCTGCCATCGTCACAAATTACATAAGGGACGGTATCTCCCGCTCTGAAATGACCACCACTTTGTTCATTATATCGGAGAGCGACCTGTACATGCGGAAGTGTATTTTTGTCGGTATACATTTTCGGATCTTTCGTTAACTGCTTTGTGATAATTAGCAAAGAAATAGGGACGCGGTTCTGTTCCAAGTCTTCCTTTATCTTAGATAAGTACGTATGAATATTATTGACACGGTCGTCAGGAGATAGGTCGCTTAAAATATGGTTCAATATGTACTTCCCCGTTTCACAAGCTAGTTGCGACCAATCTCGCCTCACGATGTCCAGACCTTTGTATTCTCTTTCTGTCCTTAATTTGCCGTCTTTTGTTTTACTCAGGGTTATAGCGGCATATTTTTTCTTTTTAAGCAATAATAAGTATTTAAAAACACCATCGATATCGAGTTCTACCTGTTTGTATAATTTATTGACTTCTTGTTTTATCTTCAAACCGATTTTAAACACTTGATCATAATCCAGGCAATTGGTGTTAATCATTATGCTGTCTGTATCGCCGTACACCACTTCGTAGCACAATTTCTGCACTAAATCCCGCGTATGAGTTAGAATTTCTCGACCTTTGTGTGTTACCAATGCCGCTAAGTTTTTGGCATAAAACCTCGAATTGGAAAAACCCAGACAACCGTACATACTATTTGCAGTCAACTTTAGAGCCATTTGTCTTATATTATACTGCATCCTCAGTTCCTTTGATATGTCTGGATTGTTCATCAAACTTTTTACTTGTCTCCTACTTTCCACTAATTTTCGAATTTCTGTTGGTAAAATTCCAGGGGGAAGACCACGATCGGGCAAAATCAAATTCTCTTCACTATTAGAGATCGGTAAAGTAGTAAAACAGATATTATATTCTTGTATGATACTGGGGTACAGCGAGTTAAAGTCCATCAGCAAAATTAATTTATCGTAAAACCCTATTTTTGGGTCTAAAACTAAACCTCCGGAATACGTGGGTTTCTTCTTAGAGGTAGAGCCTGTTTCTTTTTTTTTAAATTCTTTGTCAGGAACAATGTAATCCTTTTCGGAAAACGCATGTAGCAATAAAAATTCGTTCCTTTCTGATCTACCACCCATTAATGTTTTCGACATAACATTACCAGCAATGTTAGTAATTTGTAGCGCTAACGGTATCACGTTTAAATCATACATGATTTTTAAAATGTACGCAGTGTCCTGCATCGTAAACGATATCAATTTTAAGATATCTTCAGCCTTTTGATACATCTTTGGTATTTCCTCAGGTTCTAATTCAACCCGTTGATTTTCTTTAAGTTTCAATACGGCTTGACAAAGCGTGTCTAAGTCGTAAGATCTTGACCTGATCAATTCTTTTGCAGAAACTTTTATGTCGCAGACCAACCTCCCAACGAAAAGAGTTCTTTCTAACCTTTTCTTTTCGAACCGTCTTAATCTACCTAATTTACTGAAGTTGTTGTTGTTCTGCTTAGAAAGGCGTTCGCTCAAAATATTTATTTGGTAGCCCTGCAAATCATGACCGACGATAAGGTCAGGATCAATTTTTGCGAACTGATTGATGAAATAGTTCATGAGGGCTCTTTCCGAGTCCATTTTCTGCACTTTCGTGGCCTTGTAATTTTTTAATGCTTCGTGGATGTTCAGCGGCAGAACTTGCCGAGTGGGACATGAAAATACTATAAAAAAATTCTTATATAGAAAATACAACTTAAGGCAGTATAATATTACAGAGCAACCTTGATAATCCGAATATTACACCTTGCTACTAAATTTTGTATTCCAAAAATATGAGATTTATTTCGCAATTACAAATACAAATATGCATAATTGTTCATCTTATTCTTATTTTAAACCATTATAATGTTATCAGTTTTTAATATTTTTTCTGGGTCATTTATAGTAAAAAATTAATATTTGTGAATTTAGCCACCACTTTTTGTTAAAATAAAAAATAAAGATTGTGTTGAATTGTGTCAATTTGTGCTACATTGTGCCGTAAAAATTTGAAGAAAATAACAGCAATTTTCCTTGAAAACAGAAAAATTGTCTTTCCCGTGCAGTCCTCAACTTCACAATTTTTTTTGTGCTAAATTGTGCTAATTGTTCCGAACATTGTGCTGTTTGAAGTAGAAATGCAGAAAAACCGTGTGTGCCATTTAAAAAAATTTGATATCTGCCTTCGTTCTGCAGAAAATTAAAAAAAAAACAGAATCTTCTGGCCCCATTTTGCAAAAATTTAATTTCCAGAGAGAAATCTCCTAAACCTAAAAATATGGTGTAAACTCTGGGCCCTTGAATCAAAAATTAAAAAATGTAGATGTGCTGAATTGTGCTAGTTGTTCTGAACTGATACCTACTTCCTCTCTCTGGAAAATGCGGAGGAACGGAGAATCATGGGGTAAACTTACGTAGCCCTCCATTTTCCCCCAAAAAAAATGTGGTTGGGTTGAATTGTGCTAATTGTTCCGAATATTGTGCTGTTTAAAGAAATTTAATATCTGCCTTGGTTTTCCTCGCAAAGGCGGAAAATCCAAAAAATTAAGCGTGAACTTAATCTCCTATTTTTCAAAAAAATAAAAAAATATTGTGCTGAATTGTGCTAGTTGTTCTAAAAAATAACTTTTAACAAGTTTTTGTAAGACACAGATTATTTTGCTATTCGACCCCCACATTTTAACAATGTCAGAATAATTAGCACAATTTAGCACATTAAAAAATATGATTTTTGCAAAGCGGGTAATTTATTGGGAAACACAACATTTCTGTTTTTATTAAAATAAAAAGTTTTCGATATCGGATTACCAAAGTCCATAATAATGAAAATCACTCCAGTTTAAATTAGTGCGGATTAACAGATTGCACTACACTAACAATCTTAAATTTTTAATACATTCAATAGACCTTACCGCAAAAATGTTGCTGAAAGGGAGGATTTGGAGCTTGTTTATCTACAGAATATTTCGTATGAGTAATGCCAGACACCATCAGAATCTCATTTGCACACGTTTGAGGGTTGATAAAACTTCTCAGATTTATAGCCATTACCACTAAAGGAGGAGGGGGTACAGGCTTCTCCGACAAAGTAATTCTAAGATCCAAAAGCCTCATACAATTCACTTCTAATTTACACCAAGTTATAGGATTTGAAACAGGCACTGGGTTGATTACGTCTAACCAACAAGGACCTTTTATTTTTCTATCTAGTAAGAGGATTTCTAAGTAACTTGTGTTGGTACCAAATATCCGTAAAAAAGTTTTAGGTTTCTGTTTCAAATTGTTTATGTCAATTTTTGGATCGGTAGCCTATAAAATTAAAAGGATATATACATTTTTTTTGTCAAATATACGGCATAATTTCTCCTTACCGGATATCTAAGTTCCATGTAGTCCGACTCAGACGGCACTTCCGGATTAAACGCATATTTCTTGTTGACATATCTAGTTTTAAAATTAGAGATAAGTAATGGTTTTATAATAATCTCGTTTACTTCATCGTAAAGCTTCTTGAAAGTTACAGGTTCATCTGTTGGTTTCCCATTGTCATCCAATTCCTATATATTTATTTTTAAAATGTGCGTCTTCCAGCAAAAATACAGAGTGAGTCATTAAAAATGGGATATACCTTAAGGGCAGATTATGTACGTTAAAATATAGCGGTTGAATCATGCCTCATTCGATCGTTGCTTCTTTCTGTTCCACAGGTAAAAGTTGAAAAAATATTTTCGATTTTTTGCTTTGGGATTTTCAAAACAATACACACCTAAAGTTTAGCAGAAAATCAAAAATATTTTTTCAAATTTAACTTGAACAATAAGCGAATAAGACATATTCAGTTCAATCTCTACATTCTGACATTAATAATCTGCCCTTAAACTATCTGCCATTATTAATGACTCACCCTGTATACAGGGTGATCTGTTTTTCATGCCTCACCATTGGCATTTCGGAAATCGTAAAATATACAGGGTGAATCAAATAAGAAAAAAGTTCTGCCTTTTGATGGCCATTAAAGCAAACAGGTCCAAGATGTCTGTTAACGTTGCTGAATTATAAAAAAAAAAAATAGAAAATAGCGATTTTAAAAAATGTCATCTAGCATCACTATCTCTCAACAGAAAGAGGTGAAATTTGGTACAGGTGAGCCATGAAATGAAAAATTTCCTTGGTGGTACAAATATTAAATATAATTATTACAAACCAAACTTTCAGAGAAACTTACGTGCAGTCGTGGAAGAAAAAACAGTCTCCTGTTGATGTTACGAACAGCAACACAACAGCTTACGTAGTTTTTAGTTTTTTCACAAAAAGTTTTGCCAAATAGAAAAACAACTCCCTTGTGTTTTTCGGGATCTTCATAAGCGTCCCACCAAAAGAAGCGAAATATCTAAAATTAATTACTTAAAAAATATTAAACGTCAAAATAATATATGTGTGTACCTTCTTATCATCGACATCAAGAAGAGGTACATCGGTTTTGTCTATTGTGACGTTCTCTGAATCATTTGCTTCGTTTGTGAAATTTTCCCATTCACTCATAAATTCAGATTGTAATTTATCTGTAAACGTTGACTCGTCAACGGTAGTGTTCTGCAGTCCTTCGGATTCAAACTCTTCAATCTGAGTCATATCAAAATCATCATCAAAACATTCTTGAGTTAAATCTGTTTCTATATTAAGATCCTCGCTCATCTGGGTTGGAGCTGGTTCTTGTGTGTTTGAATTATTTGTGTCTACAGATTCGAGTATTTTCAAAGTCACATTTTCAGGTTCGAGTATTGTCGGAGTCACATTATTTTCTGATTGTGAATTAGTTTTGCTTCTATCTTCTTGCGGTTTATAACTATTCTGAACTTCTTTCAGAACTGAATTTATTGGCTTTGATGGTTTCTTAATTGGCGCAGAAAAGTTCTTCATGTAACTTTTAGCGGCCAGTTTACGGGATGTAAACGAGTATGAACTTGTGGAAGGTTTTGAATTTACAGAGTTAGTAGAACTGGTTTCATCCAATTCACCCAAAATTTCCGATAACATAGCATCATCATCTATCTTTGCTTCCTAAATTATATTTCAATAAATGAAAATAAGCGACACAAT
>JALDAQ010000410.1:0-13476 GCA_025584915.1 Monochamus saltuarius
AAGAAAAGGAATATTTAAAGAACCAAATAGTCAACTTACAAACTGAAATAATGTACAAGCAAGAAAAAGATGAAATTTTGCAGGAAAAGATTAAGCAGTTAGAAAAATTACAATATGAAGATGAAAAGGAGAACGGTAAAATGTCTCGGTTGCTTCAAGAAAAAGATTATTTTCAAAATCAAATGATTACTCTACAAGAAGAACTAATGAAAAAGCAAAAGGACGAAAAACAAATATTAATGTTACAGGAGAACTTGAAAGCAGCAAACAGAGAAATAGGTAAATTGTTTGAAGAGAAAGAAATTTTAAAGAAACAATCTGTCAACTTTCAAAATGAAGTTATACGTATGCAAGAGAAGGATGAGAAACAAATTTTAAAGTTGCAAGAAAAGATTGATAATTTAGAGAACACGCAAAATGAAAAACAAAAAGAAATCGACCAGTGCTGCTGTGTAATAAAAAATATTAAAGCCACCATAGACGACAAGCATATCATGGAGGAAAATAGTTTTGCTCAAATCACCTTATTGAAAGATCAAAATCAACAACTTCAACAACAGATTTGTATTTTAAAACGTGAACTTATAACTTATCAAGAAAAATTTAAAGATTGCAGCTGTACTAATGCAGATATTTCCACTGAAATAAGTTTTTTGGAAGATGAAAATAAACAATTGAAGCAACAGATTAATGTTTTACGATCTGAACTCGCAGCTTATGAGCATAAATACAAAGGTTGCAATTGCACTCAAGATCAAAATAAATATGAAAGTTGCATCTGTATACCTGGAACATCTGGAGCTGAGAATAACTTCGACCCTCTCAGTTCTAAATTACAAAATGAAATTAAAGAATTAGAAACTGAGTTATGTCAACGAGAATGTATAACTGAGAAGCTGCAAAATGACATTAAAAACATGGAAATCGAAATATGTCGAAGGCAGTGCACAATAAACCATCTTGAGCAATGTCTTGATAAAAGCAACAAAATACTCGCAGAGTGTGAAAAAGAAATGAAAGAAATGCATGCTGACAATGAAAACTTAAAGAAACAAAATGAATCGTTGAATTATAATATAAAAGATTATATCTTTGAAACAAAACGTACGTCAGCAGAAAAAGAACAATTAGAAGATAAATTCAATGCAATTTCTAGAAAAAGTCAAGCATTAGAATTAGAGAAATATCAATTGTCAAAGAATTTACATGACAAATCGAATATTGAAGATGAATTGAATCAACTAAGAAAACGTTATGATAACCTCTTGAAAACCGCCCAGGAAAAAGACAACGAATTAAAAGGTGCAAAGAAAAACATTGAATCTTTGCAAGAAGCATTGGAATCATCCAAAAAGGAATACGATAAAATTATGAAAGCCTACAAAGAAGTCAAAGATACACTGTCGGAAGAAATAAAAAAGTATAATGAGGAAGTTAAAGAAAAAGACAATGAATTAAAAGGTGCAAAGAAAGACATTGAATCTTTGCAAGAGGCATTGGAATCATCCAAAAAGGAACACGATAAAATTATGAACGCCTACAAAGAAGCCAAAAATACACTGTCAGAGGAAATAAAAAAGTACAATGAGGAAGCTAAGCGAATGGATAAAGAAAAAGACATCATCGAAATAGACCTCAAACCAGAATCAAAGTGCTCTGCTTGCTTAAGTGTTAGAGAACTAACTGCCATTATAATGGAAAAGCAAAAGACGATAAAGGCTTTAGAAGAACAAAATCGTGAACTGACATCAGAAGGACTTCAACTTAAGGCATACATCAGTAAACTAATATCCGACAATAAAAACTTGAGAATGGCAATAGACAATCTATTAGCAAATTTAACAGAAAAATTGAAAGTTTTCACAGAAAACGAGGAAAACAACTGTCCAAAATCTAATGAGGTGATAGTGAGAGAGATACTGAGTTCTCTTATAGATTTAGAGAAGAATATCATCGAGAGTAGCACCTGCAAAGAAAGATGTAACTGCATGTCTGTGATTAAATCTACATACAAAATCGATCCAAAGGATCCTAAAGCTCGGAAATTGTCCCCTTGCAAAGAGAAGTGTGGAAAGAGAAAATCTGGATCCAAGTGTAATATTATCAGTGACGCTTGTGTAGAGTGTTGCCAGGACAGAGAAAAAGGCCAAGACGATAAGCCAGAGGCCTACTCTTATGGCGCATCCAACAGTAAGTTCAAACATTTAATATCAGGAATAATAGTTAAAACAAAAACCTAAGAATAATGCTAGAACAATATTTACCTAAACAAGAAGTAAAAAAAAATAAATTAATACAGCTTTACTTGGTTATTACGGTTATTAGTTCAGAGATTATTTATAAGTTGGATCACTCTGTCATCACCTTTTATGCTTACAGTTTCTCCTTCTGCCAGGCGAAGAAACTGATATTGATAATATGAAATTAGAGAATCTACAATATGGAGAGTGAGCCTTCTGATCTCTTTAATTCTATTTCGATTATTTAGCATAAACAATTCAAATAACAAAGGCATTTAGATTTAGGGTTAATTTATAAAAGGAAATTTATACTTGATTTAGTTAAATTTTGTTTAATAAATTGGTCAATATTTAATTGTTTTACACTTTCACAAAATTTGTTCTTTACAAAGTCTCTTTTTTTGTAAAACATAAATCGATTGACCAAAAACATGTACATATATTTACTTTTTTACTTTTAAGTACGATTTGGAAGTTTTTCAATCAATATTGTTTTTTAATTTTTCAAGACTGACTATTTTTGAAATAAATTGATGTAGAAGTTATAAAAAACAGGACCACAAAATAAATAGACCCCCATTTCTAGAAGTAAGTTAATCTTTCGTGGTCATATTGCATACGTACACAATTAAAAAAAAAATTGTCTCATAAAATAATTGTTTTGGTATCGATACTTAAAACTAAAAAAATACAGTAGTTAAAACAAGAGATAAATTGACAACAAAATGAATGAAACGTAGAAACTGATAAATAATTATTTAAAGACAATATGCAACACATTCTGTATTGCCGTTAAAAGCATAATGAAAAAAATTTGGAAATTTAACAAAATTATTTTATGATTTTGTATATTGTTGCATATGTTTTAACGTCAGACTCTATCATGCCAAAATCTAGTCACTACTTAAACGTAATATTGAAATATTATTTTTTAGGATCTCCGGAAAATTCGTGAAAATTCTTTAATCGAATATGAGCTGGTAAGTTTTTCTGGTCATAAAACAAAGATAATTAAAATCATTATTTTTTAGGTCAGCTGAGCAAATTTATTTAATAGTGCCATACCATTCTTAAGCATTTGTCTATTTTGTCCTGTGAGAACTTTGTGTCTGTTGAATTGTTTCTTCAGTTACTTTAAATTTTATTTTAAAAAGTAGGAATACCCTGATACCAAAGCCAAATATCTTGGAAAAGTTATATTTGATGTCTAACCAAAACTATATATTCAAGTTTACTCCGAATATATCAAAATAAAAGTCAGAAATATAATCTTTATTTTATTTGTCAAATATTGAAAGTTTAAGGATGTTTATCCGATATATGAAGAGATGATATACCTAATAATGAAATAACTAGCAAGAATAATAAAAAAATAAATGTTATAAGATGTATTCAAAATATGAACCTTTACAGTAATGCAGAAGAAGTCTGAAAACTGATCGCCAAAAACCAACTAACTCAATCTCAAAACACATTTATATATAAATACCATATTATATCTTGCACTAGGTACATTACGATTAGACCATGATACATATTAAAGAAATATTTCACTTATTAACTTTAACATTTGGAAGAAATTTAGCTGATAATAGGGAATGTAGTTTACTTTTTATTGTTAAGGAATTAACACTAAGCGACTTAAGTGATGTAACAGCATTCTGGAGAGTCAACTGGGATCGTAGCAGCTGCTGATCTATCGTATTCAATTTCCTCCCAGCTTCATTCACAGTATTTTGAGTCAAACCTTCCAAATTATTATGAACCAAATTATTATGAAGACGAGCATTATATTCCTCTAAAAATGTATATATAAGAAATGTAATAATGAGTAATAACAGACACTTACTTAATTTTTGATGAAACAAGGAGTCATATTTACTGTCTTCATGATTTTTATTTTCAAAGTTTGATTGGTTTAAAGCTGAAACTGCACTGGCAATGCTTGCATCGTTTTCTAAAACATGCATCTCTTTAGTTTTACAAATAATAATAAATTATATGTTTTCTTGCCATATTCAGATTCTGAATCTTCACCAGTTATCATTGCACCTTGTACAGACTGCATCATAATGTTTTTTGGCTAAAATCAAAATATTATGAATTTATGCAAGACACTAAATTAATTTTAAGCAGTTCTTACAGATCTTGTATTCGACTCATCTTCACTATCTGTTTCTGAAGCCTCACCACTAATAATAACAGGTTTACTCATTTTTAAATTCTGATTTAATCGATTTTAAAAGTGATTTTGTTTCATTTATCAATTTATAAACAAAAACAATAGCTTATTTTGTATTTTAGAACATCATATTTATCATAGTATGACACATAACCACAAAACATACACAATATACACATCACTGACATCACATAACAAGTTGCAGTTTGCAGTTGCATAGGTCATAGGTTGACAGGGACAGATATAAGCAGTGTTCTTTCGCTCATCTTTCGATTATGAAATGAAATTGAAGCAAATGATTGGCTGCATTTGGAAATTCGTCCAATCCAACCAATCATAAAACGTACGTATTCTATTTAGTGAGTATTCAACAATATTCAATGGTCAATGGTATTATGGTTATTATCATTGGGCGTATTCAGACGAGTCAGCCGCTGAGAAATCCAGGCCAATCAAATGCACGGCCATAGATAAAACCTTGCACGGCATTTAGCTGAATTCTTACTCAGCGGCTGACCTCGTCTGAATACGCCCATTATGATCATTATCTATGTAATCTATGGTTATTATATGGTTATTATCTATGATGGTGATGGTAGTAAACCCTACTTTCATGGTAAAAAAAGTTAAATTTTTATTAATGTAACAATAAAAGTAAAATTATAAAACATAGATAATAAAGGATTTAAAAAATGGAGACATTTGAACTGATCAAGCAGGGCGCCGAAGCCAAATTGTACAAAGGAATTTATTTAGGGAAGCCAACAGTTGCTAAAGAAAGATTTGTGAAAGAATATCGACATAAAAGCCTGGATGATTACCTAACTAAAGAACGAATGAAGGCTGAAGGTAGAGCTATAGTTCGATGTAAAGCGTGTGGTATAAGAACACCGTCGTTGTACTTGGTAGATTTTCATAGGAGAACCATATTTATGGAGTACTTTGAGTACAGTATTTCATTGAAAGAATTTATAGAAGATACACCAGAAGATGTATTATATAAAGTGTCTTTAGACATTGGTAAGATACTCGCAACCATGCACGCAGCCAATATTGTACATGGAGACTTGACTTCATCCAATATACTTGTAGTCAATAAAAATGATTTACACAAATATGATGATATAAATGATTTGTACTATATATTTATTGACTTTGGACTAGCACATCTTGACTGTAATACAGAGGACAAAGGAGTAGATTTGTACGTTTTAGAAAGAGGTTTAAGTAGTACTCATAATATAGCTTATAAGATTTTCCCCAAAATATTAGAGGGTTATCGAAATCATTACACGTCAGGATACAGAGAAATATTTTCCAAGTACGAGGAAGTAAGGGCTAGAGGCAGAAAAAGAACCATGGTGGGGTAATTAATATAATTTTATTTTTGTAATTTTATATTTCTCGAAATATAACTGAAATTTGAGATGTATTCTTTTTCATTAAACTTAATTTGTCTGGTATAAATAATACAATAGAAGTTTGTAACAAGTGTATTTAAAAATAAACCAAAAATAAATGCTAACTTAATTTCGATGATTTCATCTGAAAATAATCGGTAATTTTTCTTTTTGTGGATTTTAATTCTGAGGTAGGACTGCTTAAAACCGTTACTGGTTCAATATTTACACTTTCGTTTACATCCATCTTGTTTTCTCCAGGCCTATTAATTTCTATATCACTGTTTAAACTTGTTCTTCTCAATTTGTCCATTTCCATTAAAAACGATTCTTCTTGATTCTCCACTTTTGGCTTATTCATATTCCCATCGATTATATCGATCAATTCGGCAATGTCAGTTTTTGGTAGTTTTTTATTAATATCCTCGTTTGAAGCCTTGATCTTAAACTTGACGTTTTGTCTTTTATACGTTAGTTCATTCGGTGGAGTAGCGGGTATTATATCGTCATCTAAATAGTCCATTGTGTCAGAATTTTCCAAGTCTTTCTTCTTGACATTGCACACTTTTTTATCGTTAGACGTGGACGGAAGTTCACTTTCTTTTTTCTTATTAGTAATACCAAAGAATTTTTTTATCGTCGGCTGATTTTTACCATCGAAATATGCCTGTTGAATGTAAGCAAACAGCTTTTCTTGTGCAAGATTCAAAGTCGCAAAGCCACACAAGAATCTCCACAGTTGCACTGAAAATTAAATATTATTTCAATAAATTACAATCCTAACTCAAACTTTACTTACTAATTGTCACTCTGTTATTGGCAAGAAAGAGATGCATGCTGTACAATTCGTCGCGAAGTTCTTCATCTCCAAAGGAGAAATATACCATATCTCTTCCAGCAGCGCTACAAGCCATTAACTGTATGAGGGACTTCAAGGCAGAGCTTCCTCGGAAAGCTCCGCAGCCCCAATTTCCAGTCGCTACCGGAGCTAAGTTGTCCTTTTCTCGACAACTAAATCCAACGTAAGCCTGAGAAAGAAAAGTATTGAAAAGGCGAATTAGTATTTCTAGTACGTTTTCACCTTATTCAGCTCTCTAAGGATCGCAGAAGAGTAAAACTGATCTATAGATTTATAAAACAGGGTAGCGTCGATTATACAGATAGAAGTTCTCCGTCTTCCATATTCATCATGTGGAGTATTATCTTGAAAGTTGCCTTCCCATTTGAAAGAGTCGGCATAACCTGAGTATTTGCTATATCGTTCTGGGCCTATGCAAAGATATAATTAATATAGTATAACGACTAGAGCTGTCAGTCCCGGAAAAAAATTTTGTTCCTGGCATTAGAAATATATAATCCCGAATTCCAGGATTGATTTGTGTTGACAATGTATATTATGAATAATTAATATTATTTTAAATTTTATCTACTTAACAAGAACAGAATGGTAAATGTAAAAAAACCGTTATATTATAATTAATATGAGCAATCATTATGAAATTTATTTGTATTTTGAAAAAAATAAAAAAAATATATAAGAAAAATTAATTAATTCAGTACTTTCAGTAACAAACTCGAACAAATTTTGGTGGAATACATTCCAACCGCTGAGAAGGCCATGTAAAATTTTACACTTGTACATGAAATTAATAATGAAAAATCGTAGGATATACCATTTTTATATAATTCCGTTTCTTTAGTTAAAGTATCCCGGCATTGACCTAATAGCAACTGCTTTGGCAAATGTAACTGAAAACATATTACATGCATTGGATATTGGTCAAGTTTCTACACTGATGCTTTTGGATTTTACAAAAGCATTCGATACAATGAATCATAAATAGCTTATTGCTAAATGCAGCTGCTCAGGCTTCAATACTTCAATGATGATAGTATATCGTTGCCATTTTTAAGTAACTATTTAAATAACAGATATCAACAAGTAACATTACATAATAATGTTTCTACTGCTCAACAAATTGTGACTGGTGTGCCACAGGGTTCTGTTCTAGGGCCTTTACTATTTTTGCTTTATACGTTCTACCTAACTAATGTAGTTATAAAATGTAAAGTTCAATTTTTTATACTCTTACCATCACCTTACGGCTGACAGATTTGATCAGGCTTTGAATAATTATCCTAATAAATCTAAAGTAATTTTATTCTGTACAAAGAAAAATAGTAAACACTTAAAAGCAAACATGTACATGCTTTTCCAATAATAATGACACTTCCTCAAAATAGTTTTTGAATTTCTGGAAGTTCTCAGTAGAAATTTAATTAAACCTCTATTGGTGAGTGAAGCAACTAAGAATTAATGGTAAAAGTTAAAAATAGCTTTCATTATAAATACGTCAGCAGTTCAAAATAAATGGCAAAATTTATTTTAAAGAGTGCCATTATTATTGCAAACGATAGTACATTAAGTTTAGACAAAGTACTAAGTAAAAAAATACAAAATATTCAAAACTTCTAGATTAGTTAATAATCTGAAAAAGTATGTCCATACAACTGTTGCATTTTCAAATTTAAATTGGTTAAAAATTGTTAGCATATTTAAATATAATTTCCTTTCATTTGTGTTTCATATAATTCATTCATCGATTCTTCATAAGCATTTAAAAGAAAAATTAATTATGATAACTATGCCTCATCATAAAACAACTATGCTTCAGAGTTTATTTAATTCGGTTAAGTTAATTCTTTAGATTCAAAAACGAAGAAATCTGTTAACGCATCTAAAACGGTATTTGCTTTTTCAGTAATAAATAAGTTGTTAATATTTATTTATTATTATTATTGTTTTTTTTTAATGTTCTTGTTCTATTTTTGGATATTAGATACAAGACTTAGTTTAGGCTAGACTAGAAGTCTAGTCCAAATTACTGTGAAAAATTTGCAATAAAGATGTTTTATTATTATTATTAATTCACTTTTGAAAAAAATACTGAAAATGTTATACCTGTAACAATAACAGCTTCATGATCACCGAGTTGCTCAATAAAAAGCCTACTTATTATCAATTCTGGGCAGATTACAAATCGTATTTCCTCTTGTACGCATCCATACCCTAAAACTCCACCACCTACGTTTCTGGAAGAAAAATCATGATCAGTTACATCGAAGCCACAATAAATTAATACTTACTTATTGGCAAAATCTACCTGCAAGCATCCTAAGCCATCGTCTTCTATAGTGCCAAAACTATTTATGTGTATCTTTGTATTTCCCAAGTTATTTTCAAGCATATCCCATCTTGGCATACTTCCTCTTGGTATAAATTTTCTCTCAAATGTTATAACCCCAAGAGGAGCTGAAAGATATATTATTAAACACCAATAACTTTATACAATCATACATACCTTTACTTGTAACCCTTCTGAAATAATGTATTAAACATTTTAATTTTTCCGAAATGCAATTTTGACGTTTCGGCCTTGAATGTGCGGCATATAATCTGAAACATACGTAACTTTTAACAACGATTCCATGCAATAATCTAAACTTCTTACTTTATAAAACTAACGCCTGGATATGTGTTTGCCACATCTTTTCGCCATGGAAAAGTACACAAAAAGGCATTAGCCAAGAGAGAAGATATTTGTAACTGTGACAAACTCACAGACCTATTATGGTTCTTCTTTAATAATGGAAAACTTCCTGGAACAATTTCCGGCAGGCGTAAGGCTAACTTTATTATTTTTGGCAAAATATTGCTGAAAAAGTATTCCGCTTCTTCAATAGATAAAATCTATGAAAAGTAAATAATATACTGTACTAACATTTAAAATTGCATGTAATATTCTTGCAACACACCTCTTCAAAGAAGTAGTGAAGGGCCAGAAATCTTGGAAGGGGACTATTATAGGACGTTATTGCCGTCTCTAATTCCCTACTATTTTTAATTGGTCTAGCCAAGGTGTCTTTTATTAAATTCCATCTTAATTTAATTACATCCACTCCATTCTACAATCATAAATTGTTCAAATATGAACATGGAAGAAATATTTTTAATATTACCTCTTTGACAGGAAACAAATTTTTCTCCGAATAAGGCATTCGCACATGATCTTCATCCCAATGGTGCGGTTGTGAACTACAGTGGGGTAACGGCGGTGACTTCAAATTAACTGGTTGGTTGTATAGAACTGCATGGTACTTTGAAACATGAACAGGACTAACACTGAAACTCCAAGGACTCCCTTTACACATATCAGATATACTCGTACCTAACCATGATTTTGTTTTCGGATCATCACATACTTCCATTATAAATAGTTGAATGAATATTTATTTATATTACATCACTATTAACAAAATTGCGAAAAAAATTGTTTACGAAAATGTATTTTTAAACAAATAGGTTAGAAAACTGAAATAAAATGACAGTAATGACACTGCCTCATCGTCATCCGTTCCTTTTTATGTCACTGATCACTGATGTGGATGAAGAAGAACGTTAGATCTATCTATCCCTCGAGCAGAAAACGAGTAGAGGTTATTAATACAAATACGATAGAGGAGGGAGAAGAAGAAGAAAGTAGGCTAAAATTAAAATTGCTAAAATAGTTTTAGGTTATGGCTAAATGTCCTTGACAGATTACTTCAAATTGTTTTCAAACGGTATATGGAATAATAATAATGACGCTACCAGAAAATGAAAAGAAATCTGAGAAGAAAGAAAAACCTTTAACCAAAGTAATTATACGTCGACTGCCTCCTTCAATGAATCAAGAAATTTTCCTAAGTCAAGTCTCTCCAATTCCTGATTATAATTACATTTATACTGTAAAAGGGGATTCGAGCTTGGGGGAGCACGCATTTTCCCGTGTTTATATAAACTTCGTAAACCCAGATGACATATTCACTTTCAAAGAGCGTTTTGATAATTACGTTTTTCTGGATAGCAAAGGTCATGAGTATCCCGCAGTAGTTGAATTTGCTTCGTTTCAGAAGATACCTAAAAAGCGAGGAAAGATTAGAATGGATCCAAAATGTGGGACCATTGAAACCGATCCCCTGTATATTGAATTTGTAGAGTCTTTGAATAAACCACAAGAACTGGATGAAAAACCAGAGTATACTTTACAATTAACAAACGAAAACAAAGATGATATTACTACACCTCTGTTGGAATACATAAAGAATAAAAGAGCTCAACGTATGAGAATTCGAGAGGTTAGACGGGAGGAACGAAAACGTAGAGAATTTGATAGGAAAAAGGATAGATATGATGACCGCAGAAGACCGAATGAAGAAAAGTCACCCTTAAAAGCACCCACTGTTAAACCACAAGCAGTAAAATCTGGTGGTATAAAAGAGGAAAAAGATGAAGGTGAAACAAACACGGAGAATAAAGTGGAGGAGAAGATTGAAAAATCCGAAAAAGTTTACGAAAAATCTTCATCTTCCTTCTATAAAAATAAGGAAAGAAAGTTTGAAGAAAGAAGGAAAGACATAAAGCCAAGATTTCCAAGGAAAGAGTATTCTGAAAATCGAGACTACAAAAGGTCAGACGATTATAGGGAAAAAGATTATAGATCAAAATATGACGATCATAAGAAGGATTCTGACACAAGGTCTTTTACCAAAAAGGTTAAAAAGTACAGTGAAAAACGGGAAGAACGCAAAATGGAGGTACAGAAAGCAGAACAGAAAAAGTTGGATAAAGCTAAAGAAGTTAAACCTGAAAAAGAAGAAGCCAAGGCAACAGAAAGTAGAAATGTGGAAGTTACAGACGCTTCAGTTAAAACAAAATCAGAGGAAAGAGAACCTAAAAGTAAAGATGGCGAAACACAAAAAAGAATAAGAAACAAAGATAGACCAACCATTGCTATTTATCGACCAGGAATGTTGTCTAAGAGAAAGCAAAATGACGGTGAAACTTCTGAAGCAAAAGAAGGAAAGGTAGAGGAAAAAAATTAAAATTCTTGTTAATCATTTGTCTATTATTAAATATATTACATATTTGTCTACGATTTATTGTGTTCTTTTCCTATAGATGTAGATAGTATCAATGTCACAGATCATTGGCCGAAAAATCAATGTGCTCTGAGATAGATAGTAGTTCAGTAATCTGTGGTGATAGTATCATCAATAGTATCATTCATGATCATGACATTGATAGTTTAAGAAAAAACTGATAATACAAATATAGGCAACCATTTATACGTCAATGTGAATTTCAAGTTGCATATAATAAATTTAAAATGTGTAACGTAACCTCAATTTTATGTTTTCACGATGAAAATAGGATTGTTTAATAAATTAAATACATTTAAAAATATCTTTAAAAGAGCACATAGCAACAGTTTCACAAAGAAACCACCATGGAAAATTTTATTTTTCGGTGCCGACGAATTTTCCGTTTATAGTCTAAAACTTTTACACAGTGAATAGTAAGTACACACTATACGCTTAAGTTTTTGTCTAGAATGTATAAAAGTTGGTTTTAAGCATTAATGGAACAGTATTAAAAAATTTAGAAGTCGTCACGACTACGAAAGGAAAACGTAATCCTGTTAGAAAATATGCAGAGGAACATAAAATGCCAATACATAGTTGGCCCGTAACAGTACCGGAATATGTATTTGATGTTGGTATTGTTGTATCTTTTGGACATTTAATACCGGAATCTGTTATCAACAAATTTCCATTGTGAGTTTTAAATAGTTTGTAATTACATTTCATTTAATAGTTTGCTATTTCTTAGAGGTATGTTGAATGTTCACGCAAGTCTATTACCAAGGTGGAGAGGAGCAGCTCCAATTATTTACGCTTTGGCAAATGGTGATACAGAAACAGGGATAACGATAATGAGAATACGACCCAAACAATTTGATATTGGAGAAATTTTAATGCAAGCTAATGTTCCTATAAGCGGTGATGCAAAAATGCCTGAAATATATGAGAAATTAGGTGATTTAGGTGCCATATCTTTAATAAATTGTTTAAAGGATTTACAAGAAAGGCTAGTGAATGCAAAACCTCAACCTAATGAAGGTGTTACATTTGGTAAGTGTTAGTATATCAAATTTTCATATTACATTTTTTTTTATTTGTTAGCTCCTAAAGTCACTTCCGACTTTGCTGTTATTTCTTGGGAAAAGATGACATCTAGTGAAATTTACAACAGGGAAAGGGCTGTGACTAGCTTACTTTCATTAAGTTCCACATGGAATGGAATTCCAGTGAAATTGATCGGTGTAACGGATTGTGGAAACTGTTATCCCTATTTAAGTAGTAATGACAATGTACCCTTACGACCTGGTTTTGTGAAATATGACAAAAAACTTAGAGCTCTAGTTGTAATCTGTGCAAATAAGACTTTTATAAGTGTGGATAAAATTGGTGTTTTTGGCAAGAGAGTTATGAATGCAATGGAGTTTAATAGTGGTTATATTAAGAAAGAATCTGTAGAGAATCGTTATTTTAAGTAACTTATAACTTTTTCTTTAAATAATTATAAATATTTATTTCTTTCACACATCTAAAATACGTATATAAATAAAATTTAAAAAGTGTTCGCTCCTTATTGCTTCAATATCCTTTTACAATAATTTAGTTATACCCGAGTTCCAAAGTAGGGATTTACGGTTTTCTTGAGTATCGATACTTTAGTGTTCGATACTCGATATTTTGCAAGCGATATATT